>JAHZND010004349.1:0-14670 GCA_027744115.1 Acrocyrtus sp. NNG-2020 | reverse complement strand
GAGCTGGCAGCAGAAAATTGCTCCCTTAATATGACTATTACGTTCCTTAAGCTTGCTCCCCTATTATCGTGAACATCAACGTGTACACAATCACTCTCCCTGAAACTAATAGTAGTTGCTAAACTGTGTGAGCAACTTCCCACTCATTTTCACCAGCAGCGTAATACTACTTACTCCTTTTACTACACTGATCATGTAACAGACCACCTAATTCGTTTACTTTCAAAGAGGGAAATTAATTGCTGGAAAATGTTTTACAGGAAGTGAGTGAGAGAGAGAGAGACCTGGAGAGAAACAATTTGATTATTTTACACAACTTGTACAGCACACAGCTACGCCATCGCCCGTGCTACAAATAACTTTTATAATTTGACATGACGTGATAGAAAGTAATACTAATTTTTTCTCCCACCTATAAAATATTTCTCTTTTAAGCGATATATGGCATAAATCGGTGAAATCGCAGTTTGCACACTCTGGATTTTTTTTTACATCAGGAGCGTATATTTACCCAGACGTACTGAATTAATTGTGTTGGTATTTTTAAACCTTCAAATCAAACCGAAAATAAGTTTGCTGAAAATAAACCTATCCTTTTTTAGCCCCAGCAATAGAGAAAAGTTGTAGAATTTAAAAAAAAAATAAGTTATGATATTAGCCACATACACCACACCATACCAGCGAAACTTCCGCATCAGAGAAAAGTTTCATTTTCACTTAGGCTCCTTATAATTTGACATGACGTGATAGAAAGTAATACTAATTTTTTCTCCCACCTATAAAATATTTCTCTTTTAAGCGATATATGTCATAAATCGGTGAAATCGCAGTTTGCACACTCTGGATTTTTTTTACATCAGGAGCGTATATTTACCCAGACGTACTGAATTAATTGTGTTGGTATTTTTAAACCTTCAAATCAGACCGAGAAAAAGTTTGCTGAAAATAAAATTATCCTTTTTTAGCCCGAGCAATAGAGAAAAGTTGTAGAATTTTTTTAAAAAATAAGTTATGATATTAGCCACATACACCACACCATACCAGCGAAACTTCCGCATCAGAGAAAAGTTTCATTTTCACTTAGGCTCCTATATATCCTCCGTAAAGCTCAGCACTTCGTTTAGGAAAGAGTGGAGAATCCTCACTTTTTATTTGTAAGGTGGTACCATGAACTGCCATGCCGTTCGTGCATCTGTCCTCGGCGATGATTAATTATTTCTCACATCTCGTCACAAGTACCCGGAACGGTTCAATAGTGACGACAGGGCTGAGTCTATAGAAGGAAATCAACTTTCCCTATTTATCCCGATAATTATATTGTATAGATGAAACCCCCTTCCAATACATACATGCTTTTTTCCAGCCTATCATGAAAAAGTAACAAGTCAAATTAGAGCCACCGCCACCATCCATATCCACTGTTGCAGAATTTTCTTCCGTATGCCAGCCAAGGAGAAAATACTTTTTTTTCAGTTCGGCTTTTCTCAGTCAGTCCAGAGGAATGAGAGTACTTAAACGAGTTTATATATTAATGCCATGTCATTAGATACGTGAGATTCTTTTCTCTTCCGAACAACGTTTGCTCTCCGCATGGTCTGAATTTAACAAGAAAACTTGCACAAGGGAAAAAAAGTACGACGATGTAGAAACAGAGAAAATTGACTTTTCCACACCGTATGTATGCATTTCAAGCAACGTGCAAAAAAAAGTTATCACAGACCTGTTTGCTTATTACTCTAGCTGTAAAAAGAAGAGAAAAAATAGTTCTCTTTTCTAATAGAGGGATATGCGCTAATGCACTATTACCCAGTGATACTAAAATGGCAGATGGGACTCGTACAAATAATGTAACAAAGAGAATTTCCGGTACTACACGGTGGGATATTTTTTTTCGAGAGAAGATAACAAAAGCTGAATAGCGGTAAGACCACAAGTTTCTCGCGTTCTCAGGAGTTTCTCTTTTCTCAGCCGTATTGATCCCGCGGACTTTCTTCCTGTACGTCTTTTTTTCTGAACGGAGGAGATTACTCCTTTTCTGAATGGTAGTCCAAAAAGTGGCGTTCCTCCCGCTTTGGTGATTACAAAAGGAAAAGTGGAAAGAACTTGAAAAGTTCAAATTCCTAATATCCTTTTTAACAACCGTGTCAGCTAAACTTTTTCCCATATAGTTTCCATTAAAATTATAAGAGAAAGGATTAATGCACGGTGCGATGATGAAGTAAAATCAAAAGTCACTTTTTTAATGGAAACTTTCCGTCCTTGTGTGAGTATAATGGGATGTATTATATGTAAGGAAAATTTTTTTTGGAAGTCTCGAAAGAAGCTAATATTAGCTATTATTGGAAACGGGTGGGAGAGAGAGCGGAACTGCCGTGATAAAGAGTTTCGTGAGCGCTGGCGCTAAATTTGGCGAAACTAGCGAGGAAATGGCTCTTACACAAATTTGAATTCTGTTTCTACTTACCATGGCTGAAGAACGTTGGCAAGAGTGTGCCGCCTAGACCTGGAAAACCTTGAGTGATACTTCTGCAAATCGATCAAGCTCCCGCGTTCCCCTTGCATGTTGAATGGTATTACTTAAGCACTTTCCCAATGAAAAATATAACAATGCTAACACCTCTTTCTGGCTTGCTTTCTTATTAATAAAATTTTTTTCGCATTTCCCTAACTCATGAAAAGGGTATCCAGCGGAAGTGGCACGTCTTTAGTTATATCGGTAGAGAAAATAAAAGTGCAAAGAACAATATTTTCGGAAAACTTTTTTTTACTTTTGGAAAATATTTGAGTATATATTTTTTGAAAATGCTTCACAGTTGGCCGATTTCGGTTAATGATCTGCCATTATACCCTTACATAAACTAGCACATTCACCGATTCTTTATGGCTATGGCTGGTAGCTACCATTTTTATTTATGTTAGCACATTTCATCTTTTTAGAGAGAGACAAGGCATGTGCACACCAATATTTTTTGCACAGATTGCGAAATACAAACACCGCCCTCGCTGAAATTTACTTTTGTGCTCCATTGAACGTAAAATCTCGCTGGCATATTCTTTCTTTTTTTAAAAAAATGGTCACTATAAATCACTTAGGTTATCATCAGTTTTCATGTGTCCTACCTCCGACTCCCAACTCGACACTCAACAAATTCGACTGCTGAAGCTGCTTTAGTACTTGGCGTAATCACGAGAAAAGCTACAACACTAAAAATTTCCGCTGAACCAATAACGATTATTGCAAACGACAGCGGGAAACATTTCGAGGCATACTTTGCACAAAACCTGTTGCTGCGAGCTAGTGCAGTCACCAACACATTAAATGTTAAGCAGCTACTCTCCTCATTTGTTTCAATCGCACATGCCCCAGCATTATGAAAACTTTTGTTTCATAACAGCGAGTGCCACTCATTTCATTTTAAATTCATGCTAGCTGAAAACATACAAGGAGAAGGAGTGAGTACAGTTGTTGATATGTTGACTTTCCCTCATTAGAGGGGCAACACACACCGCGCATCCTTCACCTCTGCACCCCTTTTCTCGCAGTTTCATTTCATTGCAAGCTATAAATTATAATGATACTTGACACTGAAGAATTCACTGCAGAATTTTCAGTCATAATAACTACCAGATGTGGGTTTCCCCGCGGAGAGTACTATTTTAAAATGGCCCTCGTAAAGTATGGGGGAGGGGCGCTGCGCTTTCTTAATCGTTGTCACCAATCCGAGTTTGCAAACAGCTGCACTAGCACAATCTCATTTTCGAAAACTCACTTTGCACAACTCACACTAAGGTGAACTCTCAGTTGGCACAGCAGAAATAAACTTGCAATAAAGTCATTTGCACCACGTGCCCATTCCGAAATTCCTGGGGAAGGAACGACAAGCATTATAATTACAAAGCTGCTGCATATTGTTTTACTGCGCTTTTACACTCAACCTGATTTATTGCCGAGAGTGCATCTCATGGCTGAAAGTGTCGAGAGAGTTTAAATTTAAATAGATTCGAATTCATCTGTATTGTTACGCGCTGAGAGGTGGTGAGAAATTGGAAAGCGGAAAAGGATTTTTATTGATCCCTCCTACGGGAAAAAGTTTCTCATTTATTTTAAGCAAATTCCCTCCGATACAGAATGACTCTACTGTAGTTTCCGTACTTAAAGGTGAATTGCGGAAAGGACATGTATCATACAACACACTTTCCAATTTCAAAATGGACTACTTCTCCGAATTTATTTGAATGGAATACTCCCTCATATTACTTCTCCTTAGGAGATAAATATACATAAATCTTATTTTGAAAGTACACCAAAATCCTCCAAGATATTGCTTTTTCCTGGGATCATCTCGCTCTAATTTCATAACAGTTTCGTGTAGCTATTCCAGAAAGTATCTTGCAAAAAGCTTTTTGCCTCCCTTTGCCTTCTCAGCAGTTATCAAATACAGACGTGGGCAGTAAAAGCGCTACCACGATGTCGCACTGAGATGACAGATTCGTATCTAAAAATGATTTCCAACTGAATGCTCGATTTCCTTCCCAAATTAATAATAACGCGTAAGTAAACACAAGGCTGTAGATATTAGGTAGCAACTGTGCCTGTGCGTACTCCCACTTTTACATCTATAGCCTGGTAGGTATATGCACATCTATTTTGCAGAGGCTTAGTCTCCAAATCCGTCTATTTTTTCCCAGAACGCCAGCGAACTATTTATAATTTTACGTTACACAAATGCACATTTTTTATTAACATCACAGCCATATAACACTGCAGCCAAGGAAAGCACCTGCGCGCTTTTATTGCAACATGTGTGTGACTGAACTTCCACGCTATGACTGTCTTGGTGGTCTGTGGCTACATACTGCAAAACTTCATTCAAACACCAAAAAAGCCACTCTCTGTACTCTCAGGATACATCACTGCAGCACTTCACCCACACTACTTGCACGTTTTTGTTTGCTATTTCTTCTGATTAAAGTTTATTTTCATTTTTTTACTCACTTATAGTACTTAGTACTTTTGCTCGCAGAGTGGAAACAGCATTTACTAAATAAACAGGCGCCACGCATGATTCGCCACCATATTTTTTCCAATTCTTTTTAAAAACAAAATATATCTTCTCTCTTCACGACAGTTTTTTTTGGAAAGTTTCAGAAAAAAATTGAACTCGCTTAAAGATTCCTCCAAACTCCAAACTTTTCTAATGAAATAATAGTCTGGGCATGAAACGGTGAGCAAAGTATATCGTCATATCATGTAACCATCATATCAAGGGAAAAATATATTGATGAAGAGTGCGACGCGACGTCCCATACAGCAGCTTTCACTGCCTCACACGAACTTTCTTATAGAGACTGAGGAGGAGAGCCCCTTTCCTGCCAAAAAATATTTTGTTGAACTTTTCATAAACATTTTCCCAAATATCAAGGACTGAAGAAGTCATTACCATTTGTATTAATTTTCTTTTATATAAAGTTGCCTTTTCCTATAGTAATCCTTTATAGTAGAGAAATAAGTGCATTTTTTCGATTGATCTTCATCTTCCCACTAACCTAACAGGACTATACAGAGCAAAAGAAAAATAAAGTTAAGTAGTTTAGAAGTTTAGGCTAGGAGCGAATTTTATGTAGCATATTTCTCTCATTTTTCCACTTTCAACACGTATTTCATAGGTCATGCTACAGCTTATTTAAGACGTATCACCTATCAGCATTAAATATTTATAAGGTGTATAGCCCCCATATCTAAAATGGATAGCTTGATAGCTGTGACGCTGCAAGAGTATCTCTGCAGAAGCTAGATATAGACTAGTCAACTACCATTTTCATTCCACTCCTGTAACTTCATCATCATGAGGATTCGTTTGGTTGTGGACACGCTAGTAATTTAAAGTTTGTCAAGAGCTAGCACACACACAGCTAATAATTCTACCACGGGGAAAACTAGGATGACAGAAATATCATAATAAAAATGTGTACACAGGAGATAAATGGTCCAGAAAATAATCTAAGCAGCTGAGCTTACAGTGCGAGCAGTGAGCAGCGTATTTGCAAATTTTTGCTACGATAATGTGAAAAAGATCCTGATTTTTTTTAACTTTCAGACTTATTTATGCAGTATATATCATCAGCCAGCCCACGCCATGCCTCCGGTGTAAGTAATAATAGCTTTTGGCTTTTGTGTGCTAGCTAGAATTAGATATATATTTTGTTCCTGCTCTGGCATTTTCACTTCTTGTTAGATGACAGTCATTTCCTTTTTCTCTTATTAAAGAGTGATGCTCACTTGGGCATTTTTTCGCGTAAGGAAAATCCCATTTCCAACGGAAAGGAGAGAGACGGAGATGATTTTGCAAAAAAATATCATCCTTTCCGTATCACCACAAACTATATGTGCTACACACTCCCCATGTATATCTCCACAAAAGTAGAAAATTTGTATTTTTGCGCAATGTTTATAATGAAACTTCAGTTTTAGAGCTGGGGAGGAATGAATGATGATAAATTATTAGTCGTGTATGCTTCATGCATATTCAGTAACAGTTAGAAAGCTATGCTTCAGCAGCATTTTCCAAGCCAGGCTGAATTAGAGGACGTATTTTTTTCTAAAGCAAACAGAATCGGCTTTTGGAACGTCACATTGAGCATACTACTGAGTAGCACACGACTTTAAATGACATTACGACTGGGAACTGCGTGGAATATCAAAAACAGAAACTTCACTTTTCCTTATATTGTCTGAGGCAGGCAGGAAAAAATAGAGCTTCTCTCCTCTGTCACTTTTTTTCTATGGAATATTAAACGTGATATTATTCCCGTTTTTATTGGCATCATATGATGTGATCTACACGATCACGATGATGGAGCAGCACCAGCACCGAGTTTTCATATTCTGCTACACAATTTTATTTTAAATGTCTCGTTTCCTGTCTCTTCCTCGGCCACACGACTAAAACGACTGTACACACTTAAAATGGTGGACAGATGGAGTAAAAGCTTTTTTTTAAAAAAAACTACATACTTGTACTAATTTCCACTTAGGTATATACTATAAGAGAGCACGTGTGGAGTGCTCATGTTTTCACTAAACGCTATAGTATGTGGAGGCATTAATGCTAATACTTTATTACACCTAGGAAAGAAAAAAATGACACAACGGGCGTGCATAATTTATACAATTGGTAGTTATTGCAGCCCGTACTAATATAGCGTGCTCTGATGTAGCATTACTAATGTCATACTCTAATCGTGTTAGCACTCTATTATTATTGCTAACCCACCAGAAAAAAGACTGATCAAGGACACACGTCCGAATGAAAAAAATAGTACAGGGGAAAAATACGAAATACACCTACGTTGGATATTTTTTCAGAGTGGCTCGGACCTCGACTAGAAGTGCAAAAACACATTTACTCTGATATCACCACTACCGCGATATTACTATGCAGTAGTAATGGTGTGCAGTCAGTAATGTCAGTCATTCAGTTAGTTTTTGTGGCAGATGAAAAAAGAGGCTTCCCAAAAAAAATTCCTCACCCCTTTTGTGTGCCCATGCATAATGTACTATTTCTCTTATTCCTGGCATTTATACACTTCGCTCAAATAGCTTCAGCCAGTCATCACAGAGATGAAAAGGAATTAGAGCTGGTACGGAGGAAAGGAATGATACGAAACTAAAGTTGCTAAAAGTTACTTCCGTTTTGCGTGCAGCCATCAAAATGAGGATAATTGAAACGAAATTCGCTAAAAATTGGAATTGATGGAATAGCAAAAAGGAAACATTTGTACTGGGAGTATATAGTGAGCAGACACAAAATAACTTTTTTTCTTTAATTCATTACACAACGACTTTCTCATTTAGTAAGATTTTGCATACTGCAGAAGCCCAGTGAAGGACAGATGTTTGCAAAAATATGTATGTATCGTATCACTGATCGATCACGATTTATTTATATTTTCAGTCACTGGCTAAGATCTCTCCGAAAATAAAAAAAACATGCGGTGTATTGCAGCATATTAAAATACCACATTTTTCGAGTCTTGTGGGCTTCTCCGCGCATAATTTTAGGTTTTGCCTGTTTCACTACTTTACTCAACCTTGCATTCATGATCATGACAGGACTGGTAAAAGAAGTGAGTTGACTTTGACTTCCTGCTGCTTTTCAAAATTACAAAGTTCCCTATTTAATCGACGTCCAGAGCAAAATCTGATGGTAAATCAATACTGTACTCAGTGACATGATAATATCTTACTCTCCCGTCACAAAAATATGATTACCTATGCACTCCTGCCGCAACTCTGGCGATGATATCATACGTCTGAATAGGAACTACTTGTATCAAGTCTTTTAGTATCTACTGACATTTTTGCCGAAGACATTTATCTACTCCTTAGTCATACGCAGCACTGTAGGGATCACCTAAAAGAAGTTTTTTTTACTACTGCACCACTGACAATGGAAGGACTTTAATAGGTTACGAGGTCGCCGCGTTGACAAACGAGGGAGGAAAAAAATTGTACTATATGGTAAATGATATGACGATAAAACGATTTTGACGGAAAATTTATTTTTCTCGGAATCGTGATTGGCTATGGATTCGAGCGCACTCACACTATTTTTACTCGTTTAACTCCGGCACGCAGAACCCCAGAAAACTTTGACAGAATTTGCTGAATCCGGAGGAAGTGAGAAACGTTTCCAACAGGATTTGACACTTTTGACTAATGACGATATATCCAACGAGCCCTTTCAATGATTCCGTAATGAAATTTTCTTTTTTTTCAGAGGAATGATGACGATGACATTCGGCGGAAACACGTAACTTACACGAGGTATAATACTGAAGATATCCACGAGATTCACAGCTCTCTCAGACTTCTCTCAAACAGAAATTAGGAAATGAAACCTTTTTTTTATAAAAATGCGATGATTTACTCTTTTCCCACTACATTTCAACTTGCGACTAACCGTACCAGCTAGCGAAACCACTGTGCTCTCTGCTCACCCGCGTTCCTTACTCCTAAAAGCGAAGCATTTGCTTTTTCCTTCAACAAAGTTTTTCCCAGTTTTGGAGAAGCCACCACACAAGCAGCCCAGCTTACATTGTAGGCAGAGAGATACACAATGTTCTTGCTCCTTTTCTCGTCTGCTTGATGAAAAAAAAGAGTTGAAGAACCAAAGTTTGCCTGCTCTTCTGTTAGAATAGCAGCATATAGCACGAGCAGCCGTGTGCCTCTTCTGGTGCATATGTAGCACATTTTGGTAAACACTTAACAAGTACTTTTTCGAAAAACTTCTACATTATTCCTGCACGGCTAAATACCCCGTCTTTTCCTTCGATATATGGAAAATAAGAATGTTTTAGAGGCTGCTGAGTATGGAAAATGTTGCACACAAAAGTGTGGCACGTTATAGCGCTAGGAAAATGAAGCTTAAACCTGCTTTTTTAAAAACAAACTGCCATTTCTTCCAATTTCAACACGGGAGCAGCAGCGCAGCGCTGTATCAAGGGCAGAAATAGTATATACTGCACGAAAATAGCGTACATGAGGAAAAAATATGCTGGATCGTAAGCGGTAAGCGTTATTGTGCAGAAATACAAAGGAGTGCACGGCTGTGTGTTCTGCTGCTGCAGTTTGTAGTAGTGGAGGGGGATGGAATATTGAAAATCTGCGTTTTGAATGTGAAATAGTAAGAGTGTGCACACCGCAGAAGCGCTCCGAACATTTGGTGAAAGTGGAAACACTCCAGTTCCTAAAAGTCTGTAGCCTGGTCTGTTAGCATAATGATATAGCCATAGTGGAATGGCGTGCTCAGAGGAGCTCTGCTCTGCTGCTGTCATCTGAAGCGTCCATGGCCCATGATCTGTGAGTATCAGTCTCCCTTTTTTCGCCACAAAAATAAAAGGGGGAAAATACTTAAGCGAACTTGGTTGTTGGGGAAGGGAGAAGGGAGCAAAAAGAAAGTCTCTGCCTTAGAGATACTCTCACACAGCTCGTGTCGTCTTGTTGCTTGGCTGGATCTAGTTGTATAATGATGATCTTAGTTTCCCAGTTTCTACGAGGAAAGTTCCTGGTTTGAGCTACTTTCTGGTGCAGTTTCCACCTTATACCGCACAGCATTTTCTCTCTCATCTTTTATCCTTTATTTTCCCTCTTCGGAAGTGATGTTATTTCTGATGAAATTTTTTACTGTCTGGGTATAAGGCCCTTTCCGTACTTTTAAACTTTCCACTCAACAAGCAACTGACGCTTGGAAATATATTTGCTCGGTCGAAATGGAAATTTTTTTCTCGTTGTGATCAGGACATTTTTAGGGTGGTAAGCTGAAGATAGCGAGAGATTCATGCATGCGTTCAGTTCACTCATCCATTCAACTTTCAGTCAGCGAATCGAGACCTCCACACCATCCTATTTTTCACAACGTCTTTAGCGTGCAAAGGCAAAAGTGCGCCGGAGAAAAGCTCTAGTAGCCGTGCTTGCAAATGCGGCAGGAAAATAGGTAGTCTTGTGGATAAAAATGCACGTTCCTCTTCTGCATTTGCGTCGAGAAATAGAATTCCCATCTATTCCTTTATCAAAAATGTACCTAATTGCAACAGCACGGCTACGATAACAAAGGGAAATATGACGGCATAATGGCGGGCACGATATAACATTTGAATAATAATCCAACAAAGAAATTCCTCCTCTTATATTTTTCCCTCGCACTGAAATTCCCTCAATGACAAAGTAAAGCTAATTTCGCTAAAACGTGCTTTGAGTTCAATACTATTTTTAATACTTGAATCAATTTCTTAATTAGCTGTGTGCATACACCATGGCGTGTTTGCCAGCACTAGATAACTAATTCCTTTGGATATTCCGTTTTCTCAATTAAGAAATCGATCTATACGTACCTACTCACATGCAAGCAATCTACAGTTGTAAGTTCACCTTTCAGCTGGACTAATTGCTCAGAGTTGGATGGGAGTTCAGAGCAATTTGTTACAGTACGTCATTTTTTGTGAATTTAGACTTTCCTAATTAATGCAGAACATGAATAGGAAGTCAGTCGGGAGTCGACTCGAGAAATTGGGACTCAAAATATTTATGAGCTCTAAGCATTTGTTATCAACTCAAAGAAATGATACGTACATACATAAATGTACACAAGCTGGAAAGCTCATCAGTCAGCTTCGTATGAAAATATCGCTTCCATTGATGTATATGAGTGACGTGACATTGACATTACAAAAGTTACATGAGAGTCATGAAGGAAATTCAAAGTATAAATTGCATGACACGACATGATAAAAAACGAGCTTGCTTGTTTTCTTTTGTTGTTCACGGAGAATCAAATATGACATTTATTTCACTCCATTCTTTTAGCTGTTTTTGTACAGATAGCATTGCAGATTTCAGTTAACCGGGAACTACCATATCAACAAACCTACACAAGTGGCTGCACTGGGTTTGTAAAGGTTGGCATCTATAATTAATTTCAGGCAAGTTAAAATGTTAAAATTCACCTACACGTACTGCAATCTGCATAATATAAAGGTGCATGGTGCATACTGAACTTGTTATATCCAGATCTAGATCCAACTTTTTGCAGTTCTACATTTATTGTCAATTACTGCCAGGACATTTTACGAGTAGTAAACTGCGGTAAAGTTAACAGTAAGGAAATCAACCGCACGTCTACCTATTTTCTGCACTGTCTATTCCGTAGCTTAGAGGATTTTTATTGTAGTATATGCACCTGTAGATACAGTAAATATTAGTACAGAAAATATAAATGTTATTGGCGTTGAAGTTATTAATAAAAGCTGAGAGTGAAATAATTGTCGTGTGGACAGCGGCAACAGCATCACTGCACTGCCACAGAAATAATATGAAATCTTCAACAAAAAATAATTGCATTTATTCGATTCTTCAGTTGCATTACTTTTAGTCGGTTTTATTATGAATATAAAAGACAATTTCATTTTCCCAGAAAAATGGCACATCCGCATATTTATATCCCGGCATGTTTACTTTTTGATCCCTTTCCCACCCCTATGCTAATCCATCGCATCTCTGTGGAATCATGCAAGGCTAATTTTAACCAAAGGGTTCAGGGCGAGTCACTTTTCATCTTTGAAATAGTAAATTATGCAAGCCACACCATTCCCTATTCCTTCTTCTTTGTGCTTATCCCAGCCCCTTTCCCTTGGAAGCGCTTTGTTGTCGCTTTCACTTTCAATTACCGAGAAATGAAAAATGTGCAAATTTTTATGCTTTTTTTCTCACTCTCCCTGTACGCAGTTTGATGAAAATTTATACATTCTTTGAAATTTCCCGTGATATATGTAATCCAGGGCGTTGTTACTTGATATAACTGAATCATAACTTATACCAATACTACCCCTTCCATAGTCCTAACTGTATTATTCGGTTTCATAGAAAAGAGTAAAACAACAAGTTGAGATAAAACTAAAGAAAACAAGGACACCAAAGGGATTTAAGGAGAAAGTGAAAAAACTACAGTAACTTGATAAGCAGGCTATCACAGCACAGCATCAACGTTAAACTCAAGAAATTGTGTTCTGCAGCTTTCGCAGAATTTTTTTCAGTCGTAAGAAGCTATTTATTTACAATGTATTTGTAATGTATTTTTCTGTTTTGGTTGGAGCCGTGTACGCCTCACTTTCACTTATTTGTTCAGATGTTGAAGCCGATGTTCAAGTTTTGCTACTTACAAATATCTTATTGTGTTTGTTGCATGGATCTACTTTCTTCGTAGGAAACAAATCGAACGGATTTTCATTTTCAAGTTGAATTGAATTCAACTATTTGTTTTCGTACTCTCAGGAAGATATGCGAGCCTAGCGAACGCGATTCTTTCCACTATGCATTGCTTTTTTTGCGCACACGCTCCAACGAGGAAATGTCAAAAGATTTTGCTGGAAGATTTTACCCGCATCGGAGCTCCCGCTTTCCTATATTCTCAACATAGCTATGTAGACGACTATAAAATGAAAACTGGCTCATTCTGACTTAGTTAGAGCAAGTTTCAATTAAGAAATTTTTTGTTAATTAGAGAAAGCAAACCTGTTGTTGCGAGAATGCTAGGGTAAACTTTCCTTCCGCCAGTGATGAATTCACTTGAAGAAAGAACCAGCCAACGGATTAGCTTTATACAACACCATCCAGTCTCTTAATCTCTTCTACGTGACTTATCTCGCAACGAAAAATAGCAGTAGGCAATCCCCTAGTCTGGAAATTCGAAAGCGTATTGTTTACAATCGCAGATTACTTATACACAGCGGACTAGAAAAAGTCAACAGCTTTCCAGCAAACAATCCTTCCGAAATGATAAATACACTCATTAACTTTCAACAGCCTATAAGTAGTCTTGACCTCCATTATCTCCTCTGGAGAGAGAATAAAGTTTAAGCAGTCAGCCAGTATCTCAGTATCTACAGCGAAGAATATTTTACCCTTATGCAAGCCCGTGTCTATGTAGAGAACTGTTTCCTTTCAGAAATATCTGTATAATATGTACAATGGACTGCATAGCTATCCACCACTTTTTTTTACCATATGGGGAAAAGTGCGCACTGCATTACAAGATTTGCCTAATTTTGTGTTTCTTGCTGCATTGCGCTTTAGTTCACATTCACACTCTTAGCAAAGAGTGATACTAAGTTTACATAATGAACTATAATCCTATTGTCTGACAGTAACAAGGAGTGACAAAGCATACTTAAATAAGGGACAATGGAGGAACATTGATCTAATATTTGCGTCATTTAACACCCGACCCATTTCACCATATAGTGTTTCCTGTGCTGTGAAGGAGCAGAATGTTCTCGCTCCCACATAACAAAATTCCGCATCCATTTCCATCCTAAATGTGAAAGGGTCATAGTGATTGCTCAGCCAGTAGTGCTCCACAGTCCACAGTACACACGAGGTTTTAAACTTGCCCTGTGAAATGTACCTACCTACTTCGCTTATTCGAAATTATACTTTTGTAACTGTCTGTTATACGTCTCACATTGAAAGTTTTGCACTAACAATAGAACACTTCAAAGCGTCAAAGTGTGAGCAGTTACTGCAAATGATATGAATACTCTGAAGCGGAGAAAGTTTGAACAACGCTCCCTTTCAAATTTCCACCCAGCGCTGGTTATCATCGCCACTAGTTGCAACTTCGTACTTTTTTATAAGGGCTGTGTGTGAAGTGAAAGCGACTGCTTTCCACTCGGTTGGGTTCGAGGAAAGTAGGGAGCTATGTTTCAATTCAATAGGGAAAGGAAAACCATAGTGGAAGTTGATACTGACGGGAGCCCATTTCCATCCCTTTTCTCAGTTGAATATTATGTATTCTGTACGCAACCCACAGCGTCGCTGGCAGACTTGATGCGGCACCTGACATTTCTCGTTGAACCTAAGTATGGTGTGAGATGTGGGCTATTGTACTGTCGGAGAAAACCGCTGCTCTACCCTAAACATCACCACATGGAAATCTGATTTTGATGCACGACTTTCCCTTCAGATGACATGACAGGTTCTACTGAAATAAAAGTTGTGGAACAAAAAAGAACTTTGGAACCCGGTAGAGCTTTACAAGATCCGGGTTGGTTCTTTTGGAATTTGTTAAAATTCTCACATTTCCTCAGCTAAATTCTGCAGAAACCAGATATAAC
>JAHZND010004348.1:0-16174 GCA_027744115.1 Acrocyrtus sp. NNG-2020 | reverse complement strand
TTACCTACTTATAAATACATACATGGCTGAATTTATACCTTAAGCTGCCTACGCAAACTTGGGATATTCGTACAATTTACGATTTTCACAATTTAGAGAGTGAACTGGACACATTTTTTTGCAAGGAAGCTAAAAAAACATCTTCATCCACAACTAAAAACTTTTTTCTTCGCGAATACAATACACAGCAAAAACTACATGCGCTCAAAAAGAAAAAAAAGAATGAAAATAAAAGTACACGATTTTGAACCCATTTTTCATTATTTATTCCCCAGACACCATTTCCTTACATGGGACCTCGGGGGATGAGGCAGCTGAAAGAAGTTGAAATCTGAGAGGAATTTAACAGAGGCATTGTGTTCGTACTATATGGGTATATACTGCTTTATTTTTTTAGCAAGACAAGTACCAAATTTTTAACTTCCGTTTTACTGCTATGGAAAAGCAAAAATTGTGAAAAGAGTTTTAGAGCGCATACTAAACTTTTCAATACGACAGTGAACAAAAACTCTCAGCAGTAAATCGTACTTTACCCTTGAGCTTAAAAGACGTTTAAAATTAGCTATATAAATGATGACTTTTTGTACCCTTTTCTTTCCCAATGCTCTCTGAAAGAGACGACGAAAGGAGCTTGGACTTTGCGAACTTTGTCAAAAAAAAAGTTTTTTAAGCCAGTAGAAATATGATTTACTTACTTGGTGAGAATCCAATTCTATATATTAAACATTATCGACAAAATACAGTCCTAAATGAGAATTTATAAAAAATTCAATGCTGAATGCAAACTGGAACTGGGCAAAGGATTATTACACATATGATGTAATGCTTACTCTTTTTATTTAAAATAATCCAAGATACAGCATTACAATGCGAAAAAAGTAGTCAGGGGTAAATAGTACAGATAAAAAATCAGCGCATTTCATAAATTTTTTTTTACAACTATCCACATTCCACTCACAAAGGGCTCTGATATTTTTATTTATAGGACGCACGCACCAGCACAAATTCTAAAAGACAGTGCGAATAAAAACAACAAAAATAATGAAATGGAGAAAGTGCATAAAGAGGAAAGAAAGCAACTTTATGCTTTGAACTTTACCGATCCCGCAAGCCAACATCCGGGACACTAGTCAGTCCCAGAAAATGGAATAGCGCTTAATATGAGGTTTTTCGAGAGAAATACTTTGATGAAGTGAGCGTGTTTATTGTTCTGAAGGAATAAGAAGGAAACAAGAGAAAGCTGCTTATTCTGATTTCACTTTCTCTTTTCTGCCTACACTGGAAGTGCACGTCTGTTTATTAGCAGCTTGAAGGCATTTTCATAATATTCAGCTATGCGTTTATTATTTGGCAAGACTTTTCTCATCGTAAAGCAGTAGAGCTCTTACGTTGAGAGGGAAAGACAGAAAATTGTGGTGTCGAATTGATTTGATATTAGTAGAAGATGGATAACGTCTTGCGTCTCCATTCTAGCATCAGCGTTGATGTTCCCATTGTTCAGCTTTCTGCTTTCTCTTTTGTTCTCTACAAGCAGGAAAGCCTTGTCATGTGCTAATCCCATCACATCATTTCACCACACTACTCCAGTTCTGTCAGAGTTTTGAAATGTGATGCGTGACATGATAGGTCACGCTGTTGACAGCGATGAAAATGAAGGTAAGTTTGATATATATGAAAATTCCTGAACTCAGCTAGGTTTTAGCAATCCTATTTCCACCAGGATTTCTAGGAAAATTTACTCAACTAGGTTTCAACATAGCGCAACCTGACAATTTCTACAAGCCTGAAACGACAACGAGTCATACACCTGAGAAAGCTACGCACAATGCCTAAAAGCGTGAGCTTCTGAGAAACCCGCTAAAGAAAGATAGTCAAAAAAANTAGTCAAAAAAAAGTTTGTACAATTTCATATTATATCTCCTCCGATGCCCTGCTCACTTTGTTTTCTACAGCTTTGATTTGCCAATTTTTCCTAGAATGAGACACCAATAAAATCTGATGCTTAGAGAGAAAGAGAAATCCAAAACGCTGTTATTTCGAAGAATAAAGGAAAGAGAAAACAAAAAGATGAGAATGTTCTTCATGATGACGGTATTACCCATGATGATGCTAGGGGAAAATGTTACGACACCTTTCTCATATCCACTTTTAGCTGTTTTGCAGCCGAGAAATATATATTTACAGTAAACGATGTGAAATTATTTTTTTTACTGCCGAATGGCGAAGCATTATTGTATTGTGCGTACAATATACTCCGATTACCCTTTGAAAAATATCAAAGCTGTAATTTTGCTGAAGTGCAGACAATGACAGTGTTCCCCTGTATTTTTACATGCCATGTATTTCTATCTCGTTGTCAGATATAGGAATATGATACAACTAAAATTCTTAAAAGCTTTGAAAATAACTTACCATTATGAATTTATTATTGAAAATGAAAAACCCATTCACATAAACACAGGCGGCACACAAGGGAATCAATTCAGTTCTTTCGACAAAGTTCACTTTAAAACTGAAATCAGTTATTTTTATATGAAGAACAGAGTTTACTTTTTGTCACTTCAAGATGCGGATCGTTATTAGAGATGCCACAGGCTAAGTACGCTGACCATTTTCACACGGTCAGGCACAGATAGTCATCATTTGAGCATGAAGCCGGCACTTCATTTAATTTTGTCTTCAATTCAAAAATCCAAAGTAGGTTATTTAGTAAAATTGGAACTTTTTCAAGTGATACCCGAAAAATGTCGGTGTATTGTTAACAAATTAAACAAAAATTAATTATTTGCAAAAGTTTTGCAGAGAGGGTAATTATTTTGTGGTTTCCAGAATATGGGGATATGTGAAACAATGAAATGTGGCTTCCTCTTGAGACAATTCTTCATGGCACATTGGCTCTTCTCTTCCATCTAATCCTTTACACCACAGCAGGCAACACCAGACTGACTTTTCTCGGGTGAGCCTTCTAGACTTTTTAGCAAAGCTGGAACTGCTGAAAGGGGAAGATATGAAAAATACCGGAGAGAGTAGTAGCAGGTGATGCGGGAGACTGGTGCTTCTGTAGAAAACGGAAAAGCTATGACTTATGCATCAGTGACTTGAACGTTTAGTCTGTTAAGTGAGTGAAGAAAATTAAATTCATGAAATGAAATGAATAATTTTTCCAAAATCGTGCGGTTACGGAGAAATGCCTACAAGCATGAACATGAAAATGAACTATACAAATGAAATAGATATGATAGGGCCGAGCAGAGTCATGTAATATTTTGATGCAACAATTAAATACGAAATAAAATATCATTAGATGAATACAGATATGCGTGGAAGGTGGAAATCATGCTGTAGCTTTGCTCCTCGGAATGACGATAAACATCTTCCAATAGCAGCTCTTTGTAAAGCCGTTTCACAGCTTCAATTTCTGCGGGCTCGTTCGCCGCGTAGTTTTTTAGAAGAAACTTTTTCTGTTGCGGATTGCATCTTTGAACAACGACTACAAACAGCCATGAGCACTTGCAGTCTTGAATGCTAGTCCCAATCTTAACGTAAACAAAACAGTCACATGTAACCATAACCTTTGCGTGCGGTCATGCCAATGTATTTCTGATTTCCTACAAAAGACATCCCATAACGCTTGTATGCCTCGTCTTACTCCCTCTACAGACATCACAAAAGACTACAGTGGAGTTGTTCCAGGAAAGAGGAATGTGATGTCTTCCGATTCCGGAAGACTCACATAATAGCGATCATACTTCCATTATGCGTTCTAAAGGAGCGTTTGCATGTTTTATTTTACCACCCAATTCCCCAGTATCAAATATTTAAACACAGTGACTAGCAGGCAATGTAGATCGTAAATCGTAATACTAATCGTAATGTCGAATGCGTCTGTCGTCGACCTTCTCTTGATTGTAAAGAAGACCACCTGCTTCATTTCGACAGCTCCCAATCTCACTCTACCTCAGACGCTGGTTGTTGCGCCTGGTAAGATGCCAAGCTCATTGAAAACGTACCTCCGCCAGCAGAACAGTGATTATTGTAGTGCATCCAAACACACACATAAGTAGTATCATAAGCGATGCTCCAAATTAATGTCAATGTGAAATGATGACGACTCTTTTAGCACTCGAGTGCAGTGAACAATTCTTATTTAGGGTCCATCGTACTACATACTGCACCTGCACAGTTTTTCTGAGAAAACTGCCAGGAGCCAGATATTTATACTTTTTATTACTAGGAATTGGAATAGAGCTGACGCTATAAGATGCCGTAAAATGGTTTCGCGTAATTTGAGAAGGAAATGAATCGACGATAATGTAAAGTACCTAGCCATTATTTTTGATACAGTTAAGTATGATGTATTCGCCCGTATCAACTGTTATATAAACTAATAGTAAGTAGTATCCTTAGCTTGTTATTCAGACATTTATTTAAAAATCAACTAGTTTCATCTCAATAAAACCCAGTGGGCTTGGTAAGTTACTTAATGTTAATGTTAAAAACCGTTAATGAGGGTAGTAATGGGCACCAAACTTTAATTGAAATTTTGTATGAAGAAGTGTCACAACTCGACTGTAAGTCGAACTTTTTTTGATCCTCGAAGTGTCCCTATTTATTTCCTATTCTTATACAGAATTCTGTATTCAATATTTAGTCATCATTTTCCATTTTTGAAGGTGCTACACAGGTGGGCGAGTTTTTACCCAGGAAATGCAATACGAATACTCACTACTGCCCATTATTACCCAGTTTTCATGTCTGTTGCAATTTTTGAATTGTAAGTACAAAACCTCTTGCTAGATATAGCAGTTATACCTTAGGTATAACGAGAACGAGAAGCGACTTTCGATAAGTGCGGTGCGTTTGCATAGTATAAGTACATATCGTAATTCCTACCTCCAAATACTGCTCATGGCCCATGCTACGTTTCATTTCTTGCTATTATACAGTTGGAGATGGGAAATGCCACGTAGGCAGTTTCTCATCAAGTGTATGGAGGTCGGAGCTGCAACGCTCATTAAATTGTAGCTGTATGTTTGGTTAGTTTGGTATTGTAGAAACCTTTGATTTTGTCTGCCATCTATTAATTTTAATGGAACAATTATATAACAGTAGAAGGAAAATTTAAACAGTGAACCTGATATTGAAGAAGAGTATGTTTTACCCTTAGAGAAGAAGTGCTGAATTGAGTGAGCGAAAAGAAGCTGCAGTGAAATTTTTGTGAGGAGGAGAGGTTGCCGATTCATGTATTTTATAGAAAAAAGTTGAAAAGAGTGACAGCGAGAGATCTCGTAGAGATTTGTGAGGATGGCTCCCAATACTACGAGTACGATCCAAGATCACGATAATCTCGTGCAGGAGCAAAATGCGGGGAACATTGGAAAGAAGGAAGTGCTTTATGATGGTTACTTTTATGATGTGACGAATTTCATCGATAAGCACCCAGGAGGATACGTCATTGAGTACTACACTAACAAAGGGGAGGATGCCACTCTCCCCATTATGAATTTCCATCATAGGTCAAAGAAGAAGGTGGACGCGGTTATGAAGTCTCTGCCGAGGCGTCCGGCAATGGAGCATGAAAGTAAGAAAAAAAATAATTACCTAATAAGACATTTTATATTCAGTGAACTAATTTATCTGTGTAAATTACAGTGAACTTTGCTGGAGATGAGAAATCACGCCAGCGCTACAAAAATATGACAAAAGACTACCAGGAACTGTTTCATGAGGCTGAAGAGGAAGGTCTTTTCAAGCCAAACTATTTCCGGAACTTTCTTGTAGTTGTTGAGGTCACTTTTACAATGTTAGTGGGGACTTACATTGTGGCTAATAACGAAGGATTTCTGCTCAAGATCCTGGGTGCGATAATTACAGGGCTTGGAATGGGGCGGATGGGTCTTCTGCAACATGAATGCGGACATCTCTCTGTTAGTGGAGATCCAAAGTGGGACCATTTCTTCCACAACATTTTCTTTGGTAATGCAATAAAGATTAGTCAAGTCAGATGAAAAACCTAAATATTTGCAAAAATCTGCGAGGTATTGTATAAGATGAAGTCATTTAATTATTTGCTCTTCAGGGTTTTATATGGGAATGTCTGCAAAGTGGTGGAGACGACGTCACAACAGACATCACGCCATGCCCCAGCGGTTCCAACATGACTTTGACATGGAGCATTTACCCTGTACTGCAGTCCACGAGGACTTTGTCTACGACCCGGAAAATATTGCCCAGAACAACATCCTCACTCGGAACCAAGGATTCTTGCTGCCCCTCAATGGAACGCTGTTCATCTGCGCATTAAACTTTTACTACTACCCCCACTACATCCTCAAAAGGCGCATATGGGACGAGATCTTTGCTCTTCTCGTTCATTTTGGACTGATGTTCTACTGCATGGGATTCTGGCCATATATTCTCGCCAAGTCCTTTACGACTCTGTACTTGTCATCAAGCTTTGCTTTGAATCACACCCACCTGCCAATCACTTACGACCCGAAACACTGGGTCGAGTTTGGCTTTCTTCATACTGCCAACGTCAACCCTGGCTGGTTTAATGACTGGTGGTATGTCAAAATGGAATATTTAGTTGGTCATTGGCTGCTACCTAGTCTATTATATATGAAGCCAGTATAATTATTTTGACAATTAATTGTTTAGGCTGATTCTTCTCAATTACCAAATCGAGCATCATCTCTTTCCTACAATGCCCCAGTACAACCTCCGGTTCGTTGCAGAAAGAACCAAGAAGCTGGCAGCCAAGTATGATTTCAAGTACGAAATGGACTCACTCCCCCGCAGCTACATCACCACTCTAGGACATGTGTTCCGAGTCCAGAATCACATCAGGGAACTGAACAAAAAGGGTAAAGCAGAGTGAAAGCCGTCATTGGCAAGAGTGAAGCTAATTTCCTTGAATAAATAATGAAAATTAATATAGATAAGTTAATTTAAGTTGTGTGCTGATAAGATAAGGCAATATCTGGTAGCACTAGTTACTTTGAATGAAACAAAACTAACAAAAGTTATATACTTGCGTTGTTACAAACACCTCTAGGTAAAAATCCGTAATCTTGTAATAAGTTTTCGTGTAAGTATCCCAAAATCCATTATTACAAAATTAGAAAATGCTATTTGTAAAGGTTTTAAGTTGAATTTTATCCATTAGTAAGCATTATAGATTTAATTTACCACATTTAGTTATTTGTCTTAAATAAATTAATTTTTATTGAAAATTGAAAATGGACGAAAAATGGCATTTAATATAAATATTGTAAGCATGGTTCAAATCCAACTAGGCACAATCATCACAAGCAAACGCAATTGATTGATTGCTCAATAAACTGTTCTTATTGCTTTCGTTTTTATATTCTCAAACTTTTTCTGCTGCTGTTCAGCCTCCTCGGTTTTTACACTCTCATCCTCAAAATATAACAATTCCATGGTTGTACTTGAAAAATTTTCTCATTACTCTGAGGTTTGCTGCTTTCTTTGAAAAGGGAAAAAGATTTTCTAATTTTTATCGCTTTGTTAATATAAAAAGTACCTATTTATTACATTGAACAGTGCACTGATAATAGACACTGTTATAGAGCAAGTTGTGAAACAGGTAAACAGCCAGTTGTGGAGTACATTCCACAGTAATAAAAGATCCAATTCTTACCTTGTCCAAGCTTACGTGTGACTTCTTCGTACAAAAAGCGACAAAATATGCAAAGTACTCAAATAATTACTAAAAGGTGATGTGCTCTTCATGAAAACTGAATTTGAAACATTTTATTCGATATTACGAGAAAGGTACGACGCGTAACCAGGTTTACAGTGAACTTTGATACATTGAAATGTAAATGGCAATTGGCAGGTAGGCATGTGCCTTGTTGGTAAATGCTTGTGACCTCTGACCTGGCTAGATCAGACTAAAAAGATTTATTTTCGCGAACTTCCATCGGGATGTCATTTTGATCAGTGAGTTGAGCGGACTTACTTCTGGTCCGCTGTTCTCCTTGTGCTCCCTGACCCTTGATCTGTCCACTGCTGATGTGAGTTGCAGTAAAAGAGTTCCCAGTGGAGGCGACAGCAGTTGAAGCCGACGAGTCTCCGGGCACACTCAACCTGAACCGGAAGACTCTTACCAGCAGTTCTGCCAAGCGTGGCGAGGACTGTCGCAAAAGATTCAGTGTCGACTTTTTGCAGACGAAAATGACAAAGATGAGCACGGCGGAAAGAGAGTTGTACGCGTCGAGGATGATCCACCCGACGTAACTGCCGCTGCTCACATCCTCATGGCTGGTAGCTGCCCAACTTATCACTTCGAAAATCTAAGACAGCCCCATGACCACTCCCAGCTTTAGAACTAGATAGAGGCTGCAAACATTTTATAATTAGAAAGGGGAAATTGGCAGAAATAATTTACCCAACGAACAGTTTACAATAGTAAAAAATGTATTTGTCCTGCTCACTTTTCCCTTTCAGCTCCAACCTTGCTTGACCTCAAGTTCCCAGTGCCCTGCTTCAGCTTGTAAACTCCGAACAAGGTCAGCATGGCGAAACCACAAGTGCCTGTAATCAGAACTGCGAGTATGTAGTAGAGGTAGGGACCTTGAGCCCACGGTGCAACATAGCAGTAGTACTCGGCATAGTCCGGCACAAGGACGAGTGATGCGTGGCATCTGCACAAACGAAACTTGCTTTGTTGCACTTTTTACACAACTCAAAAAGACAATTACCTATTAGCTTTTCCGACTAATTAGGATACAATACCTGAACGTGTATTCCAATGAGATGGAAACAGCAGAAACGAGCATTGGGAATCCCCAGCCTGCAGCAGAGTACATCACGAATCTCTTAATTTTGTTCCTGCCATCCGAACGCACAAGTCTAGGAAAGTTTAAATTGTATTAAGTAAGGTATGAATTATTAAAAGCGTTTTTTAGAATTTACTTGAAGGTCGTCCACAAGTCAATGTTTACGATGAGGAGCCACGTAAAAGCTGCAATTGAGAAGAACTGTCCAGCAATAGCTAAAAAGGTAAGCGAGCAAACAACATCATCAAACCCGCTGTGACAATCATTTTAATTCTGAATCCGAGTCTCACCGTTCCCCAAACAAATTCCCTTTTTGTTAAGCTTTGGATAAAGACCAAGAAGATTGGCAGTTCCAAGACTCAGCTGCTGGAATATGAGTGATCCGGTGCAAGAGCACAAGATGCGTCCGTGGATATTCTGCTTTGACCACGTTATCAAGTAGACCAGCGTCGTGAGGGAATGGAAGAACGCCCCAGTATATGTCAGGACAGTGTACAGCGTCGAGACAGAAGCGGTTGTCGTCTTGCTGGAATTCTAGTTTAATAAATGGGGAGATTAGCGGCATATATAACTGGAAATAAAAGTACTTCAAGCAAACCTGGGACGCTGGACAGTAGTAGAGAATCATTTTTTGGGAGCTGGACCTTCAGAGAATGGGGAGTCAGCGACATTTAGACAGTGATCGTGCTAATTGCTATTTTTACTGTTTTTAGAGCTTTAAAATGACTAGATTACTGTATGGATTCAAGACAATACTCGACCGGCGAGTAGTACTTTGCCGTCCCGTTTATTCCAACGGACAAGTAGCCACTTTCAAAAAGGAATATGGCTGACCTCAGAACCGCGAACGCACCCTTCGAGCTGTTCAGACCCTTCTGCTCGAAACCATCCTTAGTAAAGACTGGTGAGTCAGTGATAACATGCGGCCCTTCTCCATTTGCGCACATGACAATGTCCTCAAGATCAACTCTGAATACACCGTTGAAAAATCAAAAACATTTTAACGCTTAATTATTGCACTGCATGTTAGCACTTACTCATATTCCTCCAATGAATACTGGAAAGTGTCCAGCGACAGAGTTGGTAACGTAACCAGTTCACCATTTCCAATTTCCGCTGTGCCATTCCCACAAACTTTCACCTTTCTTTGAACCAGTTTATGTGCAACTTCTTTGAGATTAAAATGACTAGACTCGTTTCCATTCGATGATGCAACGACAAAGGCAACGATAAATAACAAAAATGCATGAAGGTGAACTACTGAAACGCCTCTGCTCTTGGAGAGCGTTACACTTCCAAATTTTGCCATTTTACAAAAGCATTAAAGTTTTTGCAGATACTAGCTGACCATAGATCTCGAGTAGCTATTAGCTAATTAGGCCAGTGTAGGTAAAAGAGTGTGAGTAGGTATAGCTAAAACATCACATCAGTAGTGCAAAAACATTTGCCACTCACATTCTTTACTTATTCACTCATCACTATTTTACTAATAACGAGTCTAAGTTTGCCCTCACAAGCCTAGAGAGAAACCATTAGCTTCAGCGTTGAATACTGTACAACACGACCGTAATATCTTCGTAAAATATTGTTTTCCGCTAAAATATGCATAATTTTTAACTGAAAACAAAATACAAGAATTCGTTAGCTACAGGTTGTAGCCTACAGCAAGCTTCATGAAAGCACATTCTTACTAAATTTTACAATTTGCGTACTTCAATTGACAGCCTGTCGTTCATGATCCTTTTTTATATTTTTGCAAAAAGTTGTGCAAGTAAAAACGAGTCGGGCGGTTTATTTGCCACTAATAAATCTAATGATTAGATCTGCCTGAAGATGAGTGCTCTGCACACAGCAAGATGCGACTTTTCATATCCATCAAAATTCCAAATCACGGGAAACACGTGAGTAATAATTTCAATATTATTCCATCCCAGCAACCTATCATTATACGGGTGCCTCGTTGTACAATAAAAACGCGGCTAATTACAATTTTTTATTTGTTCGACGTACTGAATTCCAGAGTCCATGTACTTCATAATATTTAACAATTTAGTCTCTATATTGCTAAATGCTCAAAAATAGGATATCCGAGCAGCAATCGTTTATTTGAAATGTTCTTTTTAAAAGTACTCCGCGACACCATATTTGATATGGTATCCATCATGAATATGAATCATAGTGCGAGGTTTTCGGCATAATATTATAACCTATTGCTAGAGTAAAGTTGAGCTTTTTATCTTTAATCGCTGAAGTGTAACAAAGCACGCGTACAGTACTATATCTTATTTTTGAGTACTTATCCATCCACTGTAACGGAAATCTGTGCTAAACATGCTTTTATGATTTTGACAGTGACGTTGTAAACATACTAATTCAAGTTTATCGCTTCCACTTCCATCCACCTAATACAGAGGGCAATTAGCAAATACGTTACATCTTCTTTTAAGAATTCACGCGATAGATAAAGGAAGCGATATGTGTCCAATAAAAAGCATCCGCTCGGCTTCCCAGTTTACAAGATGTATTGTTTGGACTAATCTGATTAGTAACTTCTTAATCAATTAGAAAAGAAAATTTTTATTGATAATAGTAGTCAGATTTTTTTCTCGTCCCTACAATTAGCTAAAATACACCTACTTTACTGTTCCACTTCACGTACAGCGAACAATTTAGCATGTTATTTAACAGCTACATTCCTGTTTTTGTCAATGACCTTATATCATATTTTATTGTGTACAGGGCGTCATCACCATCATCCTTTCTTCAAGCTTTGCTGATGTTTATATCCAAGCAAAAAAAAATTCTGAAGGCCTTCCTATTCCTAATTAATTAAAAACAGGAAATAGGAGGTCCCATCTTACATGTAAGCAGTGAGTGACTGGACTACAGAAAAATATTGCTGCAGAAATAGAACTATAATTCCGTATATATTTCATTTCCAGATAAACTAACTTCTTTAATTATCACTACGAATAAAATTTACTATAACCCTTGCATTCCTAATAACCTCATGATGACCTACATAAGCATTCAGTCACAATTTATGCTAATGCTAAAGCTAAAAGTTACTTTTTGCTTACATATTGCCTATGTACATTGTTTAAACTTCCTTCCAAATTCCAAGCCCATAACTTCCAACATTTGTTCCTGAAGCCTCCAATCAGGTAAACTTAAGCAAAGCAGTTAAGGGGCGTTCTCTCCAAAGTTGGCACTAAAGCTCTGCCTGTGCCGAAGGGAAGGCAGCACGTTCTCCTCTCCTTTGAGGTTTATTTTTTTGTAGCAGTGCTTTTGATTTTTATCCTCTTAAAATATACAGCAATATTATAATTTCCCATAATGGAAGTCAGATTTAAATGTGTTTTGACATATATAGTCGGAATTTGGATTTTTTCTATATTACGAGAAAGTGATGCGATAAATAATCCATATCGACATTTTAGGACACTTGACAACGATGGAAAGTACCAGCTGGAGTGGCTTGTGGATTTGCCTGCAAAGCGAGTAATATTCAATGTGACTGCAGAAACGAGAGGATATGTCGGCTTTGGCCTGAGCAAGAAAGGACTGATGGACGGAGCGGATATCGTAATGGGAGGTGTGTATCCGAATGGGCAGCCGTATTTTAATGTGAGTTTTATTTCATATTGAAGGAGAACCGTGAAATATCACCAAAATGAACTCGACTTTAAATGAGTGAGTGTCGCTTTCATTTCAGGATAAGCACGGCATTCGGCATCTAGCTCCAATTCGGGATAACAGTCAAGACTGGCAACTACATGTGGCGAAAGAAACCACAACCCACACATTTCTCAGCTTCTCCAGATCTTTTCAAACTTGTGATGAGGAAGACGACTTGGAAATTCACGTGAGTCTTTTCTTTTTATAAATAAACTGTAAAAATTGTATCAGTAATATTTCTAATCCGACAAATCATTTTAGGAAGACGCCATAGGAATGATATGGGCTTTTGGAGAGCGAGACAATGAATTTGACTACCATTACCAAAACCGAGGAAGTTCCTTTGCTTATCTGCTTGACCCTGACTTGGCACCACGGAGCGTTCTCGCAAATCAGCTTACAGACGAGTCGCTACTGAGCACAGAGCATGTGGATAGATGGTTAATTGAAGGATCGGAGTTACTTCCGGTTAAGGAGACAACGTACATGTGTTCAGTTTTCAAGGCTCCGTATCAATCGAAAAGGCATATTATTGGGGTACCCTAATAAGATTCTTCCTTTTTCTTAGATTTATTGAATTTGTACTTTGGCGGACCCAGAAATTTTATTTTTCTGATTCAAAAAGTTTAACTCCATCTTACCAACTGAAAAAGATCGCAAACACATCCATCATTACTTAATGTATCGATGCATTGCACCAGAAGGACAAACTCCGGAAGAAATCTTTGAGCCGTTGTTGGATACTAAAGAAGAGTGCTATATACTAACTCAACCAGCTGGACGTATTCCAACCCATTTGTGTACCGAAGTGATGCACGTGTGGGCAGTGGGGCAACTGGTGAGAACTTTCGAAATAAAATTTAAAAGACTAAATTTAACTCAATTATAATAAAAATGTTGCTTTTACTCTTAATTTAATATTTTCAGCCTAATTTTTTCCCGTCTCACGCTGGAATATCCGTACAAAATAATGATTATTACCTTTTCCAAGTTCACTACGACAATCCCGACCTAATCCCAGGAATTCAGCTGAGCTACGCTCTGGAAATATTTAATACGGAAAATCTTAGGTGAGTGACTGCAGCTGCAGCAATTTCAAAGGCCGTAAAAATTTAAAAAAACTAAGATATTATAAGATCCAAATACATTTTTATTTCTAATAGGGAACACGAGGCCAGCATTTTATTGATTGGAGAGCTGACACCAAGCTCCCCCTCTATAGTCGTTCCGCCAAACTCGATCAAGCACCTGACATATGGCCATTGTGGTTCTGGTAATTAATTTTATAAATATTTACGTATTAAGTTATTGTTATGTTAGTTTTTTCAAAGCCACCTAATTTGAAAGTGTTTTATAAAAATGTCTACAGGGTGCACACAAAAGCTACTCCCCGAATCTGGAATTAAAATTTTCCTCTATATGCTCCACACCCATCTGGCAGGTATGCTACGACTTGCAAATTTTGTCTATAAATAGCATTCATTATAAATATTTATTTTTTTGGAAGGCCGTGGTCTTAGACTGATACATATCAGAGATGGAAAGGAACTTCCATTTATTGCGTATGACGACAACTACAACTTCAATTATCAACAGCTTCGGCTTCTGAGAGAGGAGTCTGTCATACTTCCCGGAGACAGTTTAATCGTTCGTATGTGTCCCATGCTGCTCTAACATTTTGTATTTTTTAAAATGAAAAAAAAAACTGATAAGCCTCTCTTAAAATAGGCTGTCACTATGAGAATGTGGACAGAAATGGGAATGTTACAGTCGGTGGATTTTCAACAAGGCAGGAAATGTGTACTGGGCTGATATGGTACTACGACAAGATAATTGACCACTCCCTTTGCAGAAGCGACATTAGGTCTAATGAGTACAGAGAGTTCCTCCAAATTTATAACACGACGTGGTCCAACGACCTAATTGAAATGGTTGTCCAGTCTCCACCTGAAAATGCGGGTTTGACTGTATCCGAAGTTGGAACGCACCGAGTTGACTGGACAATCGAGAAAAGAAGACAAATTCAAGATTATCACAGATTCCTGCCACAAATTAGTAACTGCCCACCTATTACTGCTCCGCCAACTACACCATATCGAGGAGATTTGTTGCTGAATAGTGGGAGAGCTCCAACTACACCTTTAAGAAGGCAAAATGTGTCTCCCTGGTATAATTTTCCGGTTCCGACACCCAGCTATAATCAGAATCAGTTTGGATTTAATAACGAAATTAGGGATCCTGGAAATGAGTTTGTGAGCGTTTATCCAGATATAGTTCCATACGAGCGGCCAAATCAATGCTCTTCTTCACGGGTGCGCACATCAATCGGATGATGACCGGGAGAATAAAATGAAAAAGCTTCAAATCAGTTCTCTTCCTATTCCATCCATGTCAGAGAAAAATTAAATAATTTGCTAGAGAATTCATTAATTTGTGCTTTATTTCAGACAACAACAACAAAAATTACGGATTACAGAATCAATCAGGTTGCAATATAATTAAGACCATTCCAGTGTCGTTTTTTATTTTATAATTATGTTGTTTCATTTAATAAAAAGCAATGCAATATCTCACGGAATAAAATATCTTCCTTAATCATTAGATCTATTAATCTTTTAGCATGAGTGCCAACAATTATCCTAAACTTTTTTAACAAGATTATAACATTAAATGTCCTTCATTAGCACTTCTAATGAACAAAATATCATGCACCAGCGACCACGCACATATGAACATATCATCTAAAAAGTGTATACGTTGTTATGCTATTTTGCTACCTTTCGGTCTTTAAAATTCATTTAAGTACATTAAATTTATAGTCAGCATTTAGCACGTAAAAATCCAAAGCTGGTGAGTCACATTACCCCAGACTTGCAAACGACTAGAATGTACTTATTTTTTGACGATGCACTCGTAGCTAATTTATTTATTTTCTTGATTACTTACTAGAGGAGACCTATTACTAGGTAAGTTACAGTAAAGTACTAGTAATTTTATTATTAAAAATAAGTCACAGTTGACCAAGAGATAGTTAGTTGAATAACTTTGTCGTTGAAAACATTTAAAACTATTAACGCGGAACACATCAATACTTACAATTAGTAATAATAGTACAATCAATTAGTAATAATAATACAGCAATTAGGTCGTCATCCGATTGTTGTGCGCACCCGTGAAGTAAAGCATTGATTTGGCCGCTCATATGGAACTATATCTGGATAAACACTCATAAACTCATTTCCAGGATCCCTAATTTCGTTATCAAATCCAAACTGATTCTGATTATAGCTTGGTGTCGGAACCGGAAAATTATACCAGGGAGATACATTTTGCCTTCTTAAAGGTGTAGTTGAAGCTCTTCCACTATTCAGCAACAAATCTCCTCGGTATGGTGTCGTTGGCGGAGCAGTGATAGAAGGGCAGTTACTAATTTGTGGCAGGAATCTGTGATATTCCTGAATTTGTCTTCTTTTCTCTATTGTCCAGTCAATACGATGCGTTCCAACTTCGGATACTGTTAAACCTGCATTTTCAGGTGGAGACTGGACAACCATTTCAATTAGGTCGTTGGACCAAGTCGTGTTATAAATTTGGAGGAACTCTCTGTACTCTTCGTTTCTAATTTCACTCCTACAAATTGTGTGATCAATTATCTGATCGTAGTAAGCAATCAGCCCAGTGCACATTTCTTG
>JAHZND010004347.1:0-17876 GCA_027744115.1 Acrocyrtus sp. NNG-2020 | reverse complement strand
AAACCAAATATTGTGTAAAACAATCAGAATCATTTCACAAAAGACTGACCTTCCATTGTGATTTATTTTCAAGTTATTTTCAATATTAACTCAAGAGAATGTGTGCTTGAGTTCTTCTCTTCAAATAATTTCTTTTGCTTTCGTCAACCTTAAATGTACTAGCTTCCTAATTGAAGGACTTGTAGTTAAAACTAGAATAATTAAATCGAAAGGTAGTTTAGTGTAGTATCAAGTTTAGGACAAAAGTGTAGGGAAAATATATTCGTAAGATGATGTCAAGAAATGGATCCGTGGCAGGGGGGCCAGGTGGGCGTACAATTAACCATATGCCTACAAGCATCAGGCCAAAAAAGAAACCAGCTCCTCCAAGGCCTCCACAACCAAAGATTAACAAATTGCAGGTGAGCACTGCTTAGTATTTGGCTATTTAATACTATGGTTGCGTTAGCAGTGGGCGTATTTCCACAATAATTCTGCTATAATTGATTGTTTTATGTAGACCTCGCTTAGTTTCAATACTGCGCAAGACCTCGCACCGAACAACTTTCCAAATGCTAGGCCGGCTGGCAAGGACTTGATTGACTTTAAAACTCCACCATCGTCCCCTGGTCTTGGTAGGAGGAACACTGTCGCCCTTATTGGCACTGCTCTTAAAGTATGTATATATGCGTACATCATTTACTAAGCTAATAAAAATGAAATAGATTATCAGGTGTTAACTTTTCCACATTTTTTATTTGAATTCCAAGGATCCAATGACAGAATTTAGTTATAGAGTTGGGGCTTCGGTGTTTTATATAAAGTCACCATTAAAAAATTCCGCATCAGAGACTCCTGTCCAGAATCCATTCAGTCCGCCTAGACCGAACGCTGAATCAATTGCTACAAATACACATAAACCAATCGCTGGAGGAAATCTACAGTCATCTATAAATGCTGCTTGGGGTGCTGCCAAGCCAGTAGAAAATGTTGCCACGGCATGGGATACGCCGCCCCATTCAAGCAATAACAGTAATAAACTAGCAAATATAACTGCCCATCGTGCAGCTACTGGATCAGTTGCACCATCGCAGTTTCAAACAAGCTCTAGTCTTGAAAACAATAACACTATAAAGTCAAATTACCAATCTCCTTGGCTTCCAGCTGGGGCTAGCTCAAATAGCAATGCCAGTAGTGAGTCTACTTCGTTTAGTGATCATGGAGGTCAGCCACAATATCGATATAGTAACGTTCCCGAAACAGGAAAGAAAGAGCTTACTGCAACCATGAGCGTTGGAAGCGGTGTAGGATCTAAGAAACCGACGATCATTCGACCTGCAAATAAACTTTCGTCTCATGCATCTTTAGACGCATCTAATTCCGGTTCTCAAGCTGCGCACGCTGCTGTGATTAATTCACTGAAGAATCGGGATCGTTTGGACCACGGGAAAGGAGACGGTGATGCTGCACCAATGCAAAGAAACTACTATGATTTACCTCCAGATGAAGAAGAAGAAGATGATGACCTTAACAATTCTAATTTCACATCTCCCCCTATGCCGTCTGAACCGCCGCCACCGCCGCCACCCGATGTGCAGGCCGTTGACGATTGGGTCAGTACAACTACCAGTGTCACAGATTATCCAGACACATATTCAGACTCTGGACAGGTATTTGAACAATAGATTCAATAAAATCTATAAAGCTAAATTTATAAATTTAGTTAATGTATATTGGACTTTGTTTCCAGACTACGGCGTACGCAATTGCATTGTACGATTTTGTACCGGAGACTCAAGGGGATCTTCAATTACAGGTTCGTTCTTTAATGCTATAACTGTTTTATTATTGTCATTATTATTCGGAATATGTCAAAATAAGTCATTGTTCATTGCATAGGCTGGTGACTTGGTATATCTACTGAGAAAAGTTGATGACAGTTGGTATCATGGCTCCTGTGGTGGAATGGAGGGAATGTTTCCGTCCAACTTTGTCAACGTGATGGTTCCGCTTCCTGAAGAAGTTGGCAATATTCAACAAGAAATGGGAGTTTACGCAGATGTTCTGTATGACTTCGTTGCTGAAACAGATGGTGACTTGGGAATTCAGGTAAAATTAGATATTATTTTATCTAATAGGAAGTTTTAAAATAGCTTTCTACAGCTCATAAATAAATATTTTGTGCTTTTTTTGTGAACTTTTGTAAAGGTTGGAGAGAAAGTCAATGTCCTAGGTCGAATAAACGAAGACTGGTTATATGGTGAAAAGAATGGGACCAAAGGGCAGTTCCCCGCCGCCTTTGTAGACCACATCTCACAAGATCTACCAATCATAAAAGCTTAACCAATAATGGTTCAAAACAATATTTTTATAATAATTGGATTTCTAGCCCTTTTCTACTTTCTGTGTAAACTTTATTTGCAAAAATTTTTCCCGAAAGCATTATTTTATAAACGTTTAATAAAAACGCTAAATCCGAGCATACTTAAGTATATAGTGGAACAAAATACTTGAAATTGTCTTATTACTTTTTTCCTCATACGAAATACAAAATAACAAGAACATACGTTATACGGGTAATGTCTCCAAATGCCCCAGCTACTTTTACATACAATATTACATACGTATTTTCAATACTGAGTCAGACCGGACTTTTTCTCTAGTTCTAGAAATAAACTGACAAACAGTTCCAAAAGTAATGAATCATCTATGGTGATCCTTCTTTTGGTATCAAGTTTTAGTGTTTTGTATGCGTTCCTTTCAGTGGAGTGAATGCAAAGGGAACAGAAATCGATTTGAGACCAAAGATGAGTGTAACGAAATGTGCGAATTTCTATGCTATGGTCTCAGCTCCAATCAACGGAACAGCAAACAGTTTGAGCAGCGGCAGTATCTCCGCTACCTATTCTCAAGCCTACACCGGCATCTATAACAAAAATCGCGGCAAAAGCTATAGAAGGGCCAATGGACCTATTTAATTTAGAATGACTGAGGACAGAGCAGTGCGGACACTTTCATTCACAACAGAGAATGAAATCCTCGTGTCCCGGTGGATGGTCTCAGTGGCTTGTGAAACTGGGCAAAAGACGCGGTTCAAATAGGTCGTGATCTATCCACAAAACGGGGGAAAGCTCTGTCCCAGGCTTCAATAGAAAAGACATGTAGAATGGTCTATCATAATTACATTCACTCGCTTTCACTGCTAACACTGAAGATATAAAAGCAATAAACATAATTATTTTTGCTGCTTTTCCTCTAACAATAATAACAATATTTGTCATTATCACTCCCATTTTCCATCGACTTTCAAAGAGGCAAGTCACAAGCATGTGCGAAATCAAAATGCATAAAGTTACACAAACCGCTCTTTTAAATACACGTTTTCAACGTTTTATTGAACAATGTATGTATTGTAAATGGAAAATGGTATAATATGCGATCGTTTGTTTTTTATTCTTTTGAAGTAGTGCTGCAATAAATGAAATAATAATAGATTATTATATTCACATAGGTGTGTTGTATACATTTCATAACTAATCGTACAAATATTGGGCAAAATAGTATTGATTTGTTATCTCTATACTCTATTATGTATATATCTTGTATTAACATGGAAAAAACTAACTGTATACATATTTCCAAATATTCATAATTTTACAGGTATACATGTGTGGTGTGTGTGTATGGTATGTGTGTAAGTACGAGAAAGTTCAATCTAAAGACCCTTCTCGCAGCATCGTCTCTATAAGTTTCTACAGTTATCAGACAAACAATTATAAATAGAAAGTGTTCTTCTCATATCTCCTCAACAATGAAATACACGGCCCTGACCTCTGACTTTGAACTTAAAGCACGTGTAGGTGTGCTAGTAAAAACTTCCGAAAATAAACTGCAGCAATTCACTAACAGTATTTTTAAAGCTGCACGCTACTGTAACAAACTACTAAACGTTATATGTATATGCATAATGTGTGAGCAACTATTTAAAGTAGAAGATATATGTAACTATTCACTCAACTGACTTCCGCTCTCCAGTTGCACATCATTTTCTATAACTGCACTAACTGGCTAAAAGGCTAAAAGAACTTCCAGAAGAAAATTTCAAAGGGCTTCTTCTTTCCAAAAGGCGTACTCAGGCCTGAGAACAACAACAGCTCTCTAAGAATTTCGAAACTAGACATGAGGCAAGCAGTTGCAGGTTTGCTACTAGCAAACGACTAATGCACACTTTATTGCTAGGCAGTTTTTATTTTCTGAACTTAAGCTAAAATTCTGTGAGTGGAAAAACGCATTTCTTACGTGTGTTTTTATTCAGTTTTATTGCATGTTTACTACCTCTCCAACTTTTGTCTTTAATATAGTCCTCACTCGACTAGTTTCACACGGATTTTTACGTTTTCATGAAGTTCTGGTATAATTTAAAAAGCCGAACGCTAAGTTCGAAAACAGAAAATTATTCTACAGGGCTTTTGATAACGTTATTGTCATTTTTTGCAATTTTTTTAACATGTGAGTGCTCCAGGCGCAGGTTTGATTTTTTTACAGTTCAACCTCATCAAAAAAATTTCGTGGGAGCTAAGTAATTTGCATCAACTAATCTTCATTCCTTCGCCCTGGAACTTGAATTGTGCAGCTAGAGACCTCAATAAAAGAGAATTTAGGAGTAATGTGAAGGCTGTTTCTTTTGTTACACATGAAAAAATAACTAAACAACTTGTAATAAACTGCCCTATCATTTTTAAACGGGGATTTTAGTACAGAGGTAACTTCTACCCATCAAATTTTACTTTGCCCTTGCCCTCCCAATTCTGTTTTCACTACAACACACTATTGAATTTGTGTGCCGTAACGACAAGTTTATAAAGACTAATTAGGAAAGAGTAAGAAGAATAACAAATAGTGATGATATATTAATAAATTAGTGTAATCGTATTGGTATTTTTGGTATGTTTCTTTGTATAATTGTACGACTAATTGTTACACCTAGCATTTGTATGTACACGTACATGTAATGTCTATTAAGTAGGGAGTAAGATGTTTTTTTATCTTTTGCACAGGTAATTTGAAAACTAACGTTCAGTTTTACAATTTTAGTAACACTGTTTGTAACAATATAGTATATTTATAGTTGTAATTACAATGTCTTACATGTACAAATCAATTACTATATTTAACTTTGTACGAGTTGTGCACTTGTTTGAATTCAAATATATAGTATGCACATATCCTTATCTTTTTATTACTATTCATGTTTCATGAAATTAGGTCAATCTTTATTCAATGGCCTCTCCTCATGACGGGGACTGTCACTGTATTTTTTAAGATTTTCACCTAGACTTGCAGTTTTCTTTTAAATATCAGCGCGTATTTATTTACAGTGTGTTTGCTAGTATGTACGAAGTATATACGAAGTATATACTAAATATAAAAAATATTCTTAAAAAAAGTTGAAACTAACGTTCCATGATGAGATCATTGGTCAAACAATGAAAAAGGAATGTTTTACATATGTAAGTTGGACTAGGTTAGACTAGATAAATAAATAATAATAAATATAGGGACTGACTAGTTAAAGTTACAAATAATCACAAACGAACAAAACGATGGAATGTGTTTAAATATTCTTTGGCATTGTGTAAATTCAATTACTTTGGTAGCGACTAGACTGCATTGGAGAATCGAAGGTTGTTCTCGGCGTATTCCCTTTCAGTAAAAAAAAGTTATTCAACTTCTGCACTTAAATGAGCACCGCGCGCACATATTCAGTTATATACTGGTAGCTGTACATAATAGTAAAGAAAAATAATTAGTAGTTAGTAGTTATACACACTGCTAGTTGAAATTTTTAAGTTTTTAGAGGTTTTGTTGTTTCCTTTATATGGTTACTGCTACAGTTTTTGATTGACACGATATGACTCAAGGCTGGGTTCAAATATACACAGTTCGGATGGAATAGCGTCACAAATTAGCATCAGAATTGTCCATTGATGCACCTCCACTAATGCTTCCGGGAGTATGATGAACAGTGACCACTTGTGTTTGCCCTCCAGACTGGCCAGATAACGTTGATGAGGGAGAATTTGAGGCTGCACTGGAATTAGAACTTCCTACTGCACTTCCTCCCCCACCACCCTTGTGCAAGGATCCCCCTCCACTGCTTCCCTCGTTTGAAAGATCTTCCTTCCACTTATCCATCGACCTGCGTCTCGCATTCATGAAAAAATTCCCTACTGTTGTCGGCTCCAGGCCCAATTGTCGTGCTATTGTCACTTGCATCTCTTTCGATGGCCTCTTTGTTTCCTATCCAATGAAAAAGGACAAAAAAATCTGTCTTAATCTGTCTAAATCTGACAAAAAAATCTGTCTTAATCTGTCTAAATCTGACAAAAAAATCTGATTTGCAAAAAAATACAATTCAAATTTAACTTCGTACCTTGAAAATTGCTTGTAGAGTACGTCGTTGTAAATCTGTAAATACCAGTCGCGGTTTCTTAGGTGCTGGTGGCTGTTCAGGCTGCTGCTGTTGTTCCTCTTTTCGTTTGCAAGCTGTTGTAAAATGCACAAAAATATGTTTGAATTAGTGATGCGACAAAACTGAAATATTCATTATCCAGCCATTTCGCACATATCATTGTATCTTATACTGCATAATAGCGTGAATGACAGGGGATTAATTTATTTGGTGAAGAGACATAACAGTGCCAACTTAAGAATAATTAAGTACCACACTAATTAAGTATCATCTCTTTTACGAAACGTACTCAGCTTAGCTTTAAGGATGCGTTTAGCGTTTGCTCGGAAAAGCGACAGACAATATGCACTAATGACATGAACACACTTTAAAAAAATTTCCTCTTCACTTTTTCAAAAATCTATTTCCGTCTCAGCATAGTAATGCCCTTTTCTACCTTCGCGTAGCCAGATGTTGCGAAACTGATGGGACCATGATGATATCGAGAACGCCAAAAGGCTACATGCCCTAGTACCGGCGTTTTCTTCCTAGATTACATATGAAAGGTTTTACGGGGTAATTGCGTTACAATTTTACGAGCATCATTAAATGCAATATAGAATAGAAATCACACATGTTCTAAATAGGAAATAAAGTGTTTTTTACCGCACAGGCCTATCTCTTTTTACTAGTACTATATAAAAGTTGTGTAGTAATGTTGTTTCCTACACTAAAAAAAACTTTAAAAGGCATTTTTGTATCATTAGTGTACATCATATTGAGGTTGAGGGGGTAAATGACTTTTCGCATTATATTGCTTCTAAAGTGCCATGAAATTCTAAGCAGAAGATAATGTCAGTTTCATATAGGCTAATCGATACGGTTTAAACGTCTTAAAATTTTATCTTCCAGAAGATGCAACGGAATAATAACGGATTTTCGTTGACAGTTGCAACGTTTCAAGTTTTACTTAAAAGTTAGAAGAGACTGATGCTTAGTGGAAAAAATAAAGTTATGTGACATGTGAACGTACATTGAAAGCACTGCGCTACTTGCAAAATTTCATTTGATTAGCTAGAGGTCCCGAGTTCATGTTCTTACTAATTTTATCTAAACAGTATTGCCACTTCATTTTTTTGCTAGAAAACACGTACGGAAAAAGTATATTCATTCTTATGCTATAGCTTGCTGCAGAATTGATGCGGAATTTTTTTGAGGAGGGGTGAGGAATCTATAAAGGAAAAGTGTGCATAGTGCTTATCACTAAAAGACTGTGTTTGCTTGCTTTGACATAAAAGCGTTTTTCAGTAGTAGTGAAATTTGGTGAAAATTTTTTTAGCTGCATTTTTGAATTATTTTTTTAGAAATATGCTGACATCATGTGCAGAGCAGCGATTGTTTTTGAAGATCTTACCAGCAAACACATTACCAGACATGGGTCCATGTGGTTGATAAAGGAGAGAAACATGATGATCATTGTCAAGTGTAGCATTTGCAGAGGAGTTGTTGTAGGTGACACTTGATGAAGATGTGGAAACACAAGAGGGAGAAGTGAATGAGGGACTAGAAGAAGACAGCGTCGGCTTACCTACAACAACAATAATGAAAAACATGCGAATCCAAATAATTTAACTGTTAGGTAATTTGTCACTTAATATGCTCTACTCCTACTTATGATCCTTAGAAAAAAAAGTACCGCCAGCCCCAGATTTACACGCTATCTCCGCTATCTACACTCACCCCTTTTAAATAGTTTCTTCTCTCAAGTCTCTCAAATCATAACTCTTACCAATTTCATTTTTAGACAAAAAAATACCTGGTTTATGCACAAGTCAATAAAAACCATCCACCTATCTACCAGAATAAATTGCTTATGCAATTACTATTTTCATGCATACACACATATAACGGTTAATTCCAATGCGGAAGTACAGGGTAGCTTTCCAATTTCCTGTCGCCGATCTTTTTTATTTCTTCAATAAGCACATGGACCCATATCTCAAGCCTTATTTTTTTACATTAAAAAACGAACATTTTTTTGTCATCTTTTATAATTTGAACACAACATCCATATCCTCTCTCCATGGCATCATATCAAATATCCCTTTTCTCTCTCCTCAAAAAAAAATAATGTCGCGGAGAAAGCCTTTTGGAAAACAACTCTCTCCGTTCCACATACGCTAATGCTCGGTGATGACGAGCACAAAAGCATCAAAATGCAGGATTGCGTGAAATATATTTTTTTAGAAAGAAAGAGCCGTGTGTTCCTCGTAAAGTAAAAAAAAAACTCTCTATATTATGCATAGATAACGACGACGTCGACGACAATGACGATGCTCGCTACAATAAAAATTGTCCTGGCCATATACTATTTTTTATAGAGTAAATACAGAAGGGCAAAGTGGGAGTATATGCCTCCTTTCCCCATTCCCCATCCACACAGAAAAGATATTTCAATGTTTGTAGCTGTCCAAAAACTCTAACGAATTTTCATTATTATTAGGATTAGAACGCGAGAAGAACTATATATTACTTTCCTTTCACTCCCAAGTTTCTGATGAGGTGATGAGTGATACTGGGGGACAGTTGTTGTCATGGTATCACGTGAGGACAACAAGCCGTGCTCTCTCTACCGACCATACACATATTCTCTCAGTGTGTGCCGCTTTTTGCATTAATGTTGTTTTTTATAATATCTGATGCGTCCCTCTCTCTTCTCTTTTCTCCTCTGTCTTTCTCTCTTTCTCCGTTTATTTTGCTATACTACCAACTACTGGCCTTGGAAAATTTTACATCATCCTTTTCCTCAAAGCTTAACTAATAATATGGATGGAATTGAAATAGGTACGTCCACATCAACATCAGTGTGTTTGTGTGTGTAGTTGTACGTGATATTTTGATTGTGACAGAAACAGAGCATTCCTTGAATGGTCATGGAGTAACAAAAGAAACTTAACTAAATTTTTTTCCTCTGTCATTCCAAAAAAAAATGTTATGCTTCTTATTTGTGTGTGTAGTTGTACGTGATATTTTGATTGTGACAGAAACAGAGCATTCCTTGAATGGTCATGGAGTAACAAAAGAAACTTAACTAAATTTTTTTCCTCTGTCATTCCAAAAAAAATGTTATGCTTCTTACACGGCAATTTTTTATGCTTAGCCTTCCTCTATCTAGCATTGGTGTGATGGGGGAAAGAGTGGACGACATGACATACACTGGCACAAAACCAAAAAAAAGTACAAAATGTTTGCTTATTTTTCGGTGTATGCATGCTTCATGCTTCCCCTCCTGGAAAGGTTTTTTTAGGGCTGGATGGTTCTACCTTCTATGACTTTCTTGATGGATATTTTCGCTACATGAAATATATAAACTGGCATAAAGGTAGAAGCGATGCAATCTTTCACGGTATGAATGTTTTGTAAGGTATCGTATTAAAATGAGCGTATTCGTAGTTTTTTTTGTGGGAGCTTTGGTATTGGCAATAATATTTTGGCTTGCATTGCCTAGAAAAAAAATGTAAGGTACTATATAAATTGTAGATCTACTTTCCTACTTTTTAATGGTAAGAGGATAAAAAAATATTCGCAATGTACTTCGCAAAAGTAATGCAGAAATATAAGGACAAGGAATCAAGTAGTCATAAGTACGGCTGTACTTGAAGAATAAAAAGTCTAATTAAATATTTTATGTATGTGGAAGTTGGGAAGCGGGCACATATATAATTGGAACAAGTGGATTATACTGAGTTTTGAGTAGAGTTAAGTCAAGATGAAATGATGAAGACGAATGAAGAATATTTCTTCAGAGAAGGGATCATATAAATGTATGTTGTTGGTTTGCTGAACAGAAGTAAAAAGGTGTTAAAAAAGTACGAGAATGCTAATTGTACATGAGATACTGCCTGCAGATCCTGCAGGGGTTGATGTTAGCGTCACCACACCTCCGGGGGAGGCTATGGATGAAACCACGCTCACCACACTTTGCTGCTGTTTCACTGATACACTGTTCAACACTGTCCCTGCAGACTGAGTGTGACTGATGTGGGGGTGGGAGGCGGACACACCGGAGAGAACCACAGACAAGGGTGGGCTAGATCTGAGAGGAGATGAGGCATCTCGATGAGCTACTACTACCGCTGTGGCCAATGGTGGGGAAGAGTGGGATGAAGAGTTTGGACTTCCAATACCATTCGACACTGACTGCTGCGGATGAATCAGCAGGGAGGACACTGCGCTGGAGTGATGGTGATGGTGGACAGGCTGACTGCCGCTGGATTGTTGAGAAGTGGCAGGAGGATGATTGTTAGAGCTGCTTTGTTGCTGGAGGGGTGGAGGACTAAGGGTGGGGGTGTTCCGGTGGGTTCGATTAGTTTGGTCAGAAGATGATGCAAATGAAGAAGGTGAGTAGCCATTGTTGGCAGGAGGGGACTTGGGAGGAGGTGAACTCAAGTGGTCGGGCCGCATCCCATTACTCTGTGAGGCGAGATGGTCGGGAGGGAGGCCATTCACGGGGGACTCGGAGTAGTGGTGCGGCGGAGAAACACACATTGGGGGCAATTTTTCATAGTTGGAGTAAGGATTTGAAGCGAGGGCCAGTCCAGCCAGTCCATTATGTTGCATCACCGTGAATGAGCCGGCAACGTTGCCAGCTGCATGGCCATAACTGAATTTGTCAGTCATGGTGGAAATTGGGGGGAGTGGTTGCAGTGGGGTGAGGGTAGCGTACTGGGAGGCACTAGTCGTACCAGGTGAGAAACCGGTAGGACTGAGCCTCCCATTGTGAACTGTAGTTAGCGCTACCTGATAACTGTGCTCAGCTGACGCTGAAGCATGGAGCGCACGGAACTCGGAGGTGTCAATCATGTTCGTATTTGAGGGGGACGCTGGCTCTTCCTCCTCCCCGTCGTCCACCTCGTCCTCTAGAGAGTGATTGTGGTGGTGGTGATGATGGTGGTGATGATGATGATGATGTGCCGAATGACTGTGATGCTGCTGGTCGTGATGTGCATGATGGAGATGCTGTGCCTGCTCACAGCCTAGTTGCTCTTCGTTGCTGTTGGCCACATCAGAGTCTGACTCGTGCTGGGGGTTATGATTGACGTGGGAATGTTGTTGATGCGCTTGCAGATCCTGAGAAAACACTGACTGTCGACTTCTCGCGTCCACGGCGACAACGGTTTCGGCAGCTGAGGATTCATTAATGTAGTCTATTTGTCTGTTGCGACCCACAATTACTGTGAGCTCTTCCCCTCGGAGCGCTGCAGTCGCAACGCCCGAGGAACCTGAGGCCGACAGCCGATTCTGAGAAATTATGAGAGGTGAAATGGACGACTGCTGCTGCTGCTGCTGCGCTTGCTGCTGCTGTTGTGCCCTAGCGCCGCTGCTACTATTCCTACTACTACTGCTACTGTTACTACTATGATTATTATTGTTATTGTGGTTGTTATTGTTATTGGAAAGGGAAAGGTCTTCGGCGGCAGTTTGAATTATCTCCTGCTTTACTTGGGTGACTATCCGATGGAGAGTGAGTGTTTGCTGAACAGACGATGGATTGGAAGTGACGACGACGAGCCGAGTAGTTGTGTTATTGCTTCCACTGCCATTGTTTTCAATGAGTGCTGCTGGTGCGCTCGCTGCTGACAACCAATGTTGTGCAGACCCTCTTCCTCCCAGTTCGCTTCCTCCACTGCTACTGCTGCTACAGGAGCTAGCAGTCAACAAGGTTGACGACGAGAGGGTTGTCGGTTTTGCTGCTGTTGTGGTGGACAGACTGTTACCATTAGCACTACCACCAACACCGCCACTGCTTATGATTATGGCCGGGGTACTCCCGTGCACAACCGTGCATAGTCCCTCTCCTTCCGCTAAAGTGTCACGTACCCGGTGCTCAGACACACTACCTCCATCTGTCAACACTACGCCATTCCCACCACCATTCGAACTTATCCTACCACTTGTGAACTGGTGATGGTGATGAAGGTGGTGATGTCTTTCGTGCTCCTCTTGCTGCTGCTGTTGCTGCAACTCCTCCTCACTCTCTTTGTCAGCGTGATGTTGGTGGTGGTGATGGTGCTGCTGCTGATGGTGATGGTGGTGGTGGTGGTGGTGAGCGGGATGCGAAAAGGAGTGATGCGACGAGTGAGATCTTGAAAGTTCCTCCATCGACTGAGGGTCCTCCTCCTCGATCATGGAATCCTTCTCCACCACGAGTATTGCGCCAGGATGATGATGGTCGGGATGATGACTCTCTTCCATCTCCATTTCAGTGTCTGTCTGATAAACTGTATCACCATTGTCAGGGTCCGCATGTTGAAGGAGAAGTTGATGTCTATGGAGCGGCTTCGATTCCATGAGGTCGTCATTGCTCTCTTCCGATATGACAACGTGTGCGCCTGATGCAGCATCCATGTGAGATGCCGCAATCATCGCGGAATGGGGTCGCAGATGATCAGCATCTGCCTTAAAATGATGATGGTGGTGATGATGGTGGGGGTGAATGTGGGCATGGTGTTGAGGAGAAAGCGACTCTTCTTCGAGGAGAGCCTCCTCATCTGGGTCATCGGGTATCACGTTATGTTGTTGCTGAATTATCTGCTGGCCGACAAGTAGTGCAGGGGCTGCAGAACCACCATGATGATAAATGATACGTGTAACTGGTTGGGGAAAGTCATGAGACGTGGTGACCACGTTGCTCGGTACTGGGGAGGTAGCTTCCTCTACAAGTGTATCGTTTCGATTCACAATCACATCGTTGCTCACTGTGTCTCCACGCTGACCTGCTGGTCCCTCCACGATGACACAGTGATCTACTAGACCCTGCTCGCTCAATGCTTCCATGATAACCCCATCCTCCGGCACAACACGAACCGCTAACATGAGGTCACTACTTCAATGCAACACGCATGGCGTCACTGCATTGCACAACCTTTCACCTTTTCAAGTTCTCTCCTTTTCATATTTGACTAGACTTGCTTTTGAACAAAAAATTTATTTTCTACAATGTATGACTAGAAAACGTTTCCATGACTAGAAAATGGATTCTGTAAAATATTATTGTTGATACTTGCACTACTAAGAGAAGTAGTGACAGCAACATCAAACGCATTTGATGTCAGTAAAGGTGAGTGTAATTGATTATTTGCATAGATGAGTTTGGAAGAGGTTTGTAATAGGTTCAGGCACAATTAATGCGAATTTTAGCGCCTACTTCTAACTTAACATTGTGACGCTGCACATTTTCCACACACCTCAAGATTCTTACATGCCTCCAACTAAAATAAATTTGTCAGTAGCATTCCGCGTGAGAAGATCTCATTTTCGTCCTTCCACAATTCCCACCTTCTGCAAAACCCCCACTAATCCCACAAAGTCCCATGGACAAGAAGAATTTTTTGTCGCTCTTTCCAATTATAAAAATTACTTGCACAAAATATGTTGCTCCTGCAACATCACTTTCACAGCTTTCTTTTTCGTCTCCTTAAAATCTTGAGATGCTTTAGATTTTTTTTTTCATTCCACCTCCATGGCTTTCACTTTCCAACTCACAAGTTTTCTTTCTCAAGCGCTGATAATTAATTTAGGAAACAATTTCTACAAAGATGAACGCAATTTCCTCTTTCATATTTTTTTTCTCTTTTTTAAAAAAATAGATTTCTCTCTCTTCTACTCTATACACAATTTTCCCCTTTTTTATTATAAGCTAGACTCAAATAAAAACCATATTTATACAATGCAGTTGTGTATCATTATTATTGTTGTTGTTGTTTTCCTTCTCCTCCATATAAGATTTTTTCTTACTATATTTACGTTTGTCTCAATAGAAAGGATACCATGAATTCTCCAAGGCTACATAAAAATAGATGTATATATAGTACCTCTTCTGTCTCTTTTTTCCCTTTTTCTCTCCTCTATAATATAAGGAAGATTTTTCTCTTCAGGAGCAAGAGCGAGAGATGTAGATGGAATGGAGAAAGTACATGAGAAAACAGAAAAGTATGACTTCTTTTTTGCTTCCTTTCTTTTTTATTCTTTCTCTCGCTTACTCTCTTTCTATTTATCTCTTACGCTTTTTCTCACCTTACACATTTCCCTGCTCCCGTACTACTGTGTAGAAGTGTGCTTTTTTTGTGAATGTGAACGGGAGAGAGGGAAAGGAGAGGGAGAGAAAGAGAGCGAGATGCCACTTGGAAGGAGAGAAGTGTATAAGAAATAAAAGGAAGAAAAGATGCAAACAGGGCAAAGTTATATTTTTTTGTACATGATTTCTCATCCATCCACATATCCCATTTTACACAGTAGATAGATCATCATGGAACATGGAAAACGAGACAGGAAGGGTACAGCAACACAATTCATTTAATGCCCTCCTGCTATCATATTACTATGCATAGAGGGTAGAAAAAAAATAAAGAGAGAGCTTATGGTTGATATATATATATGTATATGTATGTATATATGCCTGATGTATGGGGAAAACATGCTTTATTTTTTTCGAGTAATAGGTTGATGACGACGGAGAGGAACGATGATCATGATGACTTTTTACTTTTATGAAGGGAAAAATAATATGTATATATATTTTGGGATAATAATAATGCTCGTGTGTGTGAATAGATGTATGTATCTTTCTCCTCTCAGGTTGGTTGCTCCCACCATGCTAAAATTGTGAAAAGTGTCCATGTTTAAAAACTATGGAGAGCCTACAACGTATTAAAGTAATTTTAAGTAATGTTACGTGAATCCACACGATAAATGTATACAATGTACACAAGAAAAAGTTGTGTGCTTTCTAGCTTACACTCGCGGTGGTGTGATTCTGCGTACACCCTTCTCCAAAAAGGAAAAAAAAGAAAATGCTTCCTATTCATTTCCAACTCCAACTCCAGTAAAAAAAAGTTGCTGTGTGGAGTGGAGTAAATGTGTAGCTTGTAGTCACCACAAACGCTCTCTCTGGACAACGACGACGGATGCATATTATAGAAAAAGAACGCAACCAGCAGTCGAGTAGGGGTATGAAAGTAACCCCCGAAAAAATTTTTTTTTGTTCTCTCTGTTCCCTACAATGGTTGGCGTACCCATCAACCATTTAATAACCCCCATACCCTATGCCTTTTCATAGTGGCAGGATGAATGTGAAAAGAAAAGGGAGAGAGAGTGAGAGCGAGATTTTGGAGTGAGTGGTAATCAGACTTGTGTGCATAGGAATAAACCTACACAATTCGACTTCCCCCTTTTTCCATTTTTTAAAAAACTAAATAGATGCCCGTTGTCGTCGTTGTTGTTGTCCTCTTAACTCAAAACTTATACAATTTTATATTCCCTTGCTCCTTCGCAGAGAGAGCTTCAAAAGGTTTATTGTGAATAATCAGTTTTTCTCTCACTCCACTTCCATTCCTTTTCTTCGTCTCTCTGGTTGTTCTAGTTGTTCTTGTCTTTTCCCTTCTCTTTTGTTAGATGGATGGATGAGCGGATGGAAAATGGGAATGCATTAACGTTATAATATAAGATTTTTTTGCTAAGGTTTTCTCCATAACTGCTGCTGCTGCCATTTCACTCTTTTCATATGGTGGACTCTCCGACGCTTAACTTTTCATACTCCTTTTTTATCCATGGATGTATGTATGTGTAAATGTACAACTAAATCTTAAACACTTTTTTTCCCTAATTCAACCATGTGTGCATGTAACTCCTTTTTATTTCAACAAACTAAAAATACAACTTTGTATTGTTTTATACTCTAGACTTTTACTTGTACGTGGTGACTATGGTGAGAGTGATTTGTCCTAGGGAGGCACTCTCTCCTCTCCATCTCGCCTCATCTCTTCATAAAAACAGTTTTTTACAACTTACATACTTACTTAGTTCTTTCGTGGTTGTAGGTACAATGAGCATTCATTAAATCATGCTAATAATATTCCACATCGTCATCATCTAGCGTTGGTTGACATATATAATTCCCGTGCCGTCTCGTAATGCTTTCCTCCTTCTTTTACTTTCTCTGTTTCCATTGTGAGTGGTTTCAGGTACATATTATCCTCTACATATTTTTTTATCCAGTGGTTTTCTAAGAGTAAAGAGCAAACGGATACTTAGGGATAGTTCCGTAGATGAAATGAGTGTGTCCCTGTGACAGAGTAGCTGGCACGCCGTTTCAATATACAGCACTTTTCTTATTTGAGCAATTATATTTTTTCCTTATCTACCTTCCGGTATTTTCCCCCTTGAATTCCAAAGAAACGTAATTATTTCACACAGGTCTACACATGCATTAAGTTCATCTATCCATGAAAATGAGAATGGTGGCATAAAATGTAAAAACGCACAGCGCAGCCAGAACGTGAGCAGGCATTTCTGAACATTATTTTGTTGTTGTTAAGCAACTCACACGGGCAGGTAGCTAAAAAGCACTCCGACGTCCTCTCCTTTCCGTCATAGAGAGGGGAAAAGAGATAAAACACGAATTGTACAGTTATATAGTGCGGATTTGGATTATTATTATCGTGTTCGTGTACATACACATTGTTCTTCCTTTGTGGAGCTCGAGTTCCTTTTTGTTGATACTTTGCTGTTGCCAGGATGAAAGTACACCACGATGAGTTTGTGCGTACTTGTACTCCACCTCTTCTACCGAGCTACCGACCCTTCGGGAAAGCCAAACCAGCAGTATCGTCATCATCACGCTAATGTCGCTGGAGTAAGATGAAGGAAATTCATATTGCCCCGTTTCCGTCATAATGACTCCGAGTTCATCATCACTTTTTACATGGTTCGGTGGTAGGCGTATCGCTTATGACATCAAACATGAATCTTCTCTCTGTCACTAGTCTCCACGCTCTATAAAAAACTCTTTGCTCTCTAAACTTTGCTCTAATGTTCATTTAAAATGGATACGTATATCTATACTGCGGGTTGCGCACTTCTATTTTCTCTAATATTACTAGAGAACCAGCTTTCCAGATCCCATTTACTAGAAAAAAAAAGCGTAGAGAATTTTTTTGTCTGAATTCTGATGATTCCTCTTCCTCATGGTTTTGTTCCAGTTTGGATTAGTCATCATCAGCCATTTCTCACCTTTTGTACAGGTAGCATTAGGGTTAGTGTAGCAAAGTAATTGGGAGACAGATACGACTGGTGCTGTTATAATAATTGCGTCCGATTCCATATACCTTCCACACTGCCAACTCTGCACTAAGTCATAAGAAAGCATCGCTGAGTGTGTGGCGTTATGGAAATTTGTAGGGGGAACTTACGGTCATACATCACGCTAAACTGCTGGATAGAACCAATGTCAGGCAGTGAAACATCCTCATTACCTATTATTGCATAAGCAACGGAAAGTGGATAGCTTTTATCTTCTAAATTATGTGCAGTTCATCTCCGATTAAAGTAGGCTGGATAAAGGTACTATGTATAAGAAAAACTTTGGCCTCAATTTTTACATGGTCAA
>JAHZND010004346.1:0-13617 GCA_027744115.1 Acrocyrtus sp. NNG-2020 | reverse complement strand
AAATACTTTCTATTGTTAGTACTAACCTACACCCTTCGCCATTTTTTGCCATTAAGTTAGAAAAAATAATTTTCTTTGTGCCAGAGTGAATGGAGTAGAAGCGTATCTCCGCTGTAAATCTGAAATACAGCCTGTTTATATTTTTATAATATTATCTTTAGCAGTGTCCCTACCTATGATAAGAGGAGTGGCGTCATTCCATTAAAATACTTCATTTCCGCTACCCAGCTCTTGCCGTTTTGTATTTTGTGTTTGATAAAGTATTCACAGGATATTATTTTGACTTGTAATGGCTTTACTTCAAACATTTTAATAACTTTTAATGAGTTCCCTGCAACCGGGAAAGTGAAAGTAATCATGTTTGTCATTTCTCCGATTTTTTTACAGGAAGGCGGCTTTTTTAATAATACCAGCCGAAGAACATCCGCATCCGTAGCCACTACCCTTCTCCGCTCTACTTTTAGACGTCTTCAGAACGCATCGCCGCTGTCATCATTATGTTGCTATCTTCAACGTTGTCAATCCTCCTCTTCCTCTCCGCGCCGTTCATCGTGGTAGCCAACTTCCTGATCCTCTGTGTGTGGTTCCGCTTCAAAAGAATAAGGACCCCTTCTAATGCACTTCTCATGTCACTGGCAGCAGCCGACTTTGGGTTTGGCTTGTTTCTTCCGCTTGCTGTGACAATTGACTTGACAGTGCCAAATGAAGGAGCCCATACTGCTTGTCACTACTCCATGTACTGTGTGGGTCCCTTTGCAATCCTCTTAACATTCTCCGCAGCCTCATTACTTTCCACTGCAGCGATCGCGTTGGACAGGCTAACATCTGTAGCGCAACCTCTTCGCTACAACCACTTCGTCACAATGTCACACGTACACAGATTCATTCTTGTTTACTGGCTGTACGCCGTTCTTCTGGGAGTTTTGCTGACGCTATTTGTGAACGACACCGGAGCCCAGGTTCTAATTGCATGGCTATCCGTTTTCCTCTACGGCCCGTGTTTCCTCTCAGCTCTGATGTCCTACACCTACATTTACTTCATTGCGAGAAATCATGCCCGCGCTATTTACAGCGTTGAAGTTCACTTGGCCAATGGCAATACATGTCAAGTACTGGACACCTCGTCAATGCACCCGCATCGTTACGGGCTAACTTTAGCCATGATTTTGGGATCCGTCATTGTTTGCTGGGTTCCTATTCAAGTATGTGCGCTTATTGACGTCTTCGGGGAGTCGTCTATTCTTAAGGACCACGACTGGAGAATTATTGCTGCGCTGCCCGTCGTTTTCAATAGTCTCATCAATCCTTGGTTGTACGGCTATCGATCCTCCGAGGTAAATCCATTTTCCATGTCATTTGTTTGGAGACTCAGCTTTCTTTTTACTCTGCTATGCAAACTTCGACTTTTTGCCGTCTGAGAATGAAACTGCTTGTTAGTCACGTTACAGATTCGGATGTATATATTTCCTTTCTCGTTTTCCCCACACTCTAGATTCGACTTGCCGTGATGCGTCTGATTGAATCCATATTGACCAAGATCAGTGGGAGACCGCAAGCAATCAACCTTTTCTACTATCAACAACACAAAGGTGAGGTAACTAGTTGCGCATCAAACGTTCGACTGATAAATGGCTCACCGTCCCAAACCACCGTCCAATGTTGTCACAGCACTAACGGCGTTGCTCCCGCGAACGGTGAAGGACGGAAGGTGTCCACTTCTCATGTTCACTTGATGGTCTGTGATCAAGTTTCCGCTCTGTGATTCATTTAATTCAGCGTTACGTTAATCTCTTACCGTTAAAATAAGTTAATTAATTGCGCTTTTTAACACCAACTACAAGCTCCACATTTTTGTAATGTTACTAAAAACCAAGATACTCAACGGACAAAAGGAAGTTTGACAAATTGGTTCAATTTGGAACCCGAGATGGAATAATGAGATACGGAGTATTATCTAAATCTAAAGTACCTAAGCCGCAGATCATAATTTTTAATAATAATATTTTGTTAATCCTCCTAATATTACCTAGTCTCATAACATTTTATTATTTACAGAAGGTATAAAAAGAATCTCAAGCAAATATTTTGCACTCGTCGACTATTCATACTGGTCAGTTCCCACTTCCCATAGTCCGTGTTCCATTAACTGGCTTCCTGTTTTATACTGTTATTACTGTTATGCCAAATTCTTAAAGATAACAGCAGCTTTATTTGCCCAGGCTATCGAAAAAGTCTGTTCCTCTGGTCTACTTTCCCTACTCCAAGAATGGGGCGGACTAAAAAAGGGAAGAGAAAGCTCGGCCAATATACAAATACTTAACTCAAAGTTTAACTCGGCAACAACAATATGACAGAGGAAAGCAACGATGTTTACCTTCCTCATTCTTCGCTAGTCCAATATTGTGGCAAATATACTAGAACGGGTATGTACATAGCAGCAAAATGTAATAGTTTAATCTCCAACAAAAATACTGTACGCGTCGAGGACCAGAATAGCCGTTACTTTCTCGGTTCTATTGTACGTGGAAAAATACTCCCAGTGTAGTCTAATATTTTTTTACAGTTCTCCAGCGAAAGATTTATTTATAGTCAGAAAGTTGTTCATTATTATGTAATGTTTATAACGTAGCTTGTATAATACAAAACAATTTGATGTTTACAAGAATATAACTATGAGTAGATAGAAATTAATTATTAACAGTTTTCTTGTTGAGATCTTCTCTATAAAAAGTGTATTGACTTTAGTCTAATAGGTAACAGGCCGTAGTTTTAAAACTAAATAGTTTTATGTACTTTTGAAAACTTTACTCCGATGATATATCGTATTATATAGCGTTGTTGGCACGCATTTTAGTATTTCATTATCGGTGCATCTTACACCCACACCAAAGCCCAGAGTATAGACCTTTATCTTCATTTCCCACTATCAATTTATCTAGCCTGCTCATCGGCCTCGAAACTTTGGCGATGTAATCTCGCACACTCCCAGCAGTACTTTGGAAGTGAAGGGGTGGAAATATTAGACGCAAAATGTGGAATTGTCCGAGGATGTGTAGGTTGCGCAATGTGTAGCGCACGTTTCTCAACATTCCTCTGAATCAAAGGTTTGTAAAAAAAATAAACAAACAGAAAGTCATCCATCGTGCATCAAGATGCAGATTCATAAGGGAATATCACTATCACGATTTTTCTAGCAATTTATCCTTCCCGTCGAGAAGCAAAAATATTTTTTAGTGTCTGAATAAATCTATTTGCGTCACAAATCCTTTCTTACAAAAAGTGTAGAGGAGTAGAGATAAATAATGTTTTTCAGAGTAATGTGCAAAGTATAATAGCACAAAAGACCTACTTTGTTTACGGGAAAGATAGACGTAGCATAAGTCTAGGCTTTATTTCCCATTGAAAAGCATGCCAGAGTGAAATCTCTGGTGAGGAAAGTTAATCCTTTGTGAAATGTTAAATGACTACTGAGTAAACTATATAGGAATTATACGTGTAGATAGTCATTGTCGTTAACAGTGTTTAAAAAAGTATTTCTGCTCGTTGTCAGTATTAAACAGTGTAAAAAATAGAATGTCAGTGCTATTTTGACTATTTTCAGGATGTGGTAGAAAATCACCGTGAGTTTTCCCCATAGGAATTTTTAAGCGTTTTTCATGAAAAATCTGTCGTCGTGCTCAGTTTCCCGAATTGTATTCTAGTGAGGCGTTAAAAAAAGTATGATAATGTGTTTTCCACTGTAGTTGGTGATATATGTACCTTTAGAGGGAGGAAGATTGTGTGTGATTAATTGTATAATGTACTGCACGCAAATTCCGAACTTCTCGAAAATTAATTAATAAGTTGTTGTGAATGCTAAAAGAAATATTAATTCTACGATTTACAATCATGTAACTTATTATAAGATTATATGCTACTGTATACTACGCACCAATGCACGAAGTATGTAAGGTCAAGGTATTTAAATGTGTACCTAATTGAAAATACATTGTGACTGACTGACTGTAAACCATAAATAAATAAGTACATTGTTACTATTATCACTCTTCAAGGGTAATAATGCTGTATGCGGAAGCAACATTTCTTTGGCTTTGTCATTACTTCATTGGACGTAAAAACAAACAAGCACAAAATTACGTGCATGTAAGAAACGAGAAACTTTTTATGACAGTTTTCTTAAATGAGTTTTGGGAAAAGATGGATTTAATCGAGTATGTAGTTCCGTTCCGCTGAAACGCTAGACATACAATATATCGGAGATGCCTGCTATAGACTTGTAGCACTCGTGGCAGGAAAAGGAAACCAGAATAATATTTTTCGACACAAGTTTCTATCAAAGCAGAGCATTTGCTCGGACTGCGACAGATGAAAATAAAATGCAATTGGTGAGAATAAAAAATGCTTTGCTTGCTAATATACGCCTCTACTTCAATGTAGCATATCATGAAAAATTGGGTACAAGAATTCCCTACGATATTTCTCTGTGACAATGACAAAATCCTCTTGAAAAATTCAAATCCAACTCTAATAAAGTTTCACGCCTGCTATTTATGCTTCCTTATCCTTCCCTCAGATTTCGAATACATGAATTTTTTATACAATTTTTTCCCTACAGATGTACACGTTTGGATTTGTATAGCATGCACTACAGCTACATTTATATTTCGTCTCCCGTTTTATCTCATCACACAATAGAATTCTCACGCATGGCCATGCATGACTACACATAAGGCATAGAATGAAATTGGAAATATACAAGTCCAATGTCATGACCTTCGCATACCTTTGCGATAACAAATTTACTGATATTAAAAAGAAAACAGTGTTTTCTGCAAAGAAAAATTTGATACAAAGGGTAGAGAAAATGTCCACGAAAACGACACATTTAGTTAGAAGCTGGCCGTAGTATTTGCGCGTAGGTAGTTACATTGATTTCAGTCTCAACATGAAAAACAAATTGCGTAATCCACCTAGTCTAGTAACGTTTCTATTGCATTTAAAGTAAAATTGTCAACCACAAATGAATTAAAATTGAGAAAGACAGGCAGCGGAATTAATGTCAGGAAATAATTCAAGAGTAGAAGGCAAAATATTAATATGATAAACAGAACTGTGCCCTAAATAATTGAGACGGAACACTTAAACATTCATCAAGATGATTCACACCGAGCCGACAATTTATTCGTAGTGAAAGAACAAACTTGTTGTAATTATAACTGACGTGGTCTTGAGCTTAGAGTACAAATTCTTGCATTTTGTCACTCTAATTTCTGCAAGCAGACTGGGATTAAGCTACGTCTCCTTAGATTAGTTTGATTCAGCATTTTCTTACACCATACTTCCGAACAAGACAGTTTGCATAAGTATGAACATGATAAATGTGGGTTAGTCTCAAGAAATTATGTAAAAAGCAAAAATGCTCCATTTTTGTCCGAAGGCGAAAGCATTGCATTCATTTCTGCTCGCCAACAGAGTGTGCATCTTAGTAGAACCGAGAGTGGAATTTGCAAAGCGGTTCTATAAAAAACATTCGTGGTCATCAGAAGTAGCGTGAGAAGCGAACTTGTTTAGGTTTTACCATGATGTCAAAATGATAAATTTGACATGTTTGGGGATCATAAATAAGACGAAATTCGTGGGGTTTGTACTTGCAGATAAGACAACAAGCATCTTTATATTGATCTGAAAGAATTATGTCCTTGCAGTTTATAACTTGCACTATACCCTTTTCCGTAACACCGACTTAAATTCACAAAAAGTTCTTTCAATAAAATAAATCGGAAGATTTGATGTGGTGCACCTCCGCGTGTGTAATTCAGAGACAGACAACTGAGTCTCAAGTCTCAAGACTTCTAATTCAATTCCCTTCCGATCCTTTCAGCAACTTCCACTAACCTATTTTTTCTGTAATATTATTAAAAATAAGTACCTCTCTTATTCAGTTTCACTTAAAAACAGTTGGGCCACACATGCATCTGCCGATACCATTTTATTTCTTCGATTCAAACCACACAACAATCCATTGAGTGAATTCATATAATCTCATTTTGTGGTAGTAACCTTTCTCCGTTTTTCCCAGAGAACGGAAATTTTCTCTACAGGCTCTTACTTCAGTTAGCTTCTGAGAATTTCAGGCAAGAGAGCTATTTTAAGTTTTTTTTGATGGTATGGTGTTGACTCTCTCATGAAAATCTATTCTGTAGCCGCTGGAAATCCACGTCTATCCATTCAAGAACTCATTCAGTGTTTACTTTATTTCTCAGTGGATTCCCCAGAAGGGAAAGGAATAACGCCCCTTTTTATGCTCAAAATATTTATGTTCCTAACAAAGTGCTATGCATTCGTATCATCATATCCATATCATGTCCTCTACCATCAACGAAATCTCAGAGAAATCCCTAAACACTGGAAACTGGAAACCAATGTACTATTTATGGAGTTCCGTGGCTGAGTGCTCAACATTGTGTACATTTCAGTACTCTCTCGGCGAATTTTTTATGTGGCACTGACAAACCAGTCCTCATGATGGAACTACTATGCTCGTCACAGGGCTACACACTCCAAATATTTTTGCAAAGTATGCAGTCCGGGATAATGTAACTGTCTTTTCGTGTTGACGATAATCTCAGACGGCCGGAGAATAAGCTGAGGATTGTTATTTCACTTGCCAAAATATGTGTAATCTAGCCTGTGTGCATAAAATGTATGCCACTTTTTCGTTTTAGTTAGAAGAAAAACTTTCACCTTTTCCTTCCGATTATCTAAGCACAATTACTGATTCCAGCCAACCACGCGTTTTTTGTATCGGATTCCCTATTATCAGAGTTTATATGGGAGAAATAAGAGCACATAGAATGAAGAAAAATTTCATCTAAATCCACGATTTCGGCCAAGACAGCGCACAATGAGAAGCCCCGGCTTCAAGTTTCCCCCTAGTAGCTTCCATTTTCGTATGATTTCGTAGTTTCCAATTTCATCGTGTAATTGTCATCATCATCATAACACACATGACTACGCTCATCATGTCTTTCAACATCCTTTTCAAGACTAAGGCTTGGGGGGATCAAAAAATTCGAAATCCAATGGTGGACGCTTCATTGCACACCCAAATGGATAAGACGGAAAAATGATAAGAGAAAATGACAACTGTAGCTGAAAAGCACACGACAGCTCTAGACGCTGGATCAGATATAAATATGATGACAATGATGGTAATGGTATCATATAACTCTTATGTCAGATAATATGCTGTATTAATAATGTCAAACAGATTGAAACATTGGAAATTTGTAGTGAAAGTTGTGGCAGTGGGATGGGGAGCTCAAAGAGAAATGGTCATTTGGTGAAATTTCAGTTTTCTATGAGAGGATGTCTGCAACTCCCACGTACACGCTAGCAGTAAATAACCTCCCACTTCGATTTTATCCCCGAAAATACTTATACCCCACTCAACAACTCGCCGCTAGTGCCCTTTTCTTGGCAAATACACAAAACTTTTCAAAAGCTGTTCTATACGTTTTCGTATGTTTATTTATTTCTCACTCTTTTGTATTTTTTTCTACTTTCTGTCATCTCTATTTTTGAAAGTAGTAATTTTTTGTTCAAGGAATGAATACGGATAGAATGTGTTTACGCTCAGATAGCTCAATAGACGCAATAAATTTGAGTGACACTGTCCCTGGCATTAAGTGATTGAGGTCTGACTTCAGAAAACCAGTCACATTTTCGGTTACAACCGCTAACAGTCCTGCCAGAAATATGAACTGTCATCCATAGGAAGGGCGAGCAAAAACTCAACAGTTTCTAAAACCGTTACGACAGTTACGTGATAAAAAGTTTCGAAATATCGGTCTTCTCATCATGTTTGCACGTTCAGTTACTTGTGTTTTATGTCTAGAACATTTCCCAGTTTTGCGAAAGATTAAACCTACTTTACTTCCTTCAGCAGTGGCATGTGTAGTAGAGCACCTGCCTCCTGGACTAACTCTAAGTTACATAAAAATGGCTGGAGAAAGTAAAAATGAAAGCTTACCACCACAAGCCATGTAAGAAAATGTGTGCATAAAAGCCATATTTCAAAGAACTAATACCAGCCACCAGCGCTACACCTACTTCTAGTATATGGTTTCATAACGGTCCATCGAAAGTCTTTCTCTATCATCCATAAATTCGAGTATACATACCTATGTGCAGAGTGCAGACATGTTTCATATATGCATATCATTACAAAATAATTTATTACGCATCTAGAGGATACGACTTTGTGAACATTCAGCAACCCATTGGATCTTCTTACACTTGCCACCATATTTTCTACACACCTGAATTTGAACGAGAGGCTTAGCTATGTATATGCAGCTTTAAACTACAGTTTTAAATAGGTGTAATTCCAGGTGTGCACGCACAACCAATCGTTTTTACGAGCTAGTCTAATTCCACTTCCCAGTCAAAAAGGTTGTCTGATTCGGTCAAAATAAGAACGACAAAACAACAGTCGGCTTTAATTGTTTAAATTGAAATGAAGCTTGGATGATCATGATATCAGAGTGAAATCCTATTCGTAGACAAATGCTATATGTTTGCTTTCTAAAACAAATTGAACACATCATGGAACCATTTTACACAGTTAGGTAGTTAAGTTTAACTGCTCCACGAGAGCCTAAAATTATTTAATCGAGCGACAGTAACCACCTGCGCAAATTCAAGGTTAAGGTATTTGCAATTTTGCAAATCTGCCATGAAGTCTCGTAAATCCTGAAGTCGCAATACCTATATTTTAAGAATGTTCTTGAGCACTGTTTTGACATCCCGTACCGTCTTGCATAACCAACACGTGCTGATTTTCCTCGTTCCAGGTACTTTGGAAGGTCGACGTTTGCTTAAAGTACAAATACGATATAAATCATTCTCCTTAGTGAAAATGCACCTGATACGTAGGTCATCCCATAATAATTTACAGACCATGAACAAGGAAGTGAAAGTGGTACTTTCATTACACCGTACACGTGAACTGTACAGTTCACACTATTGCGGTGTCCTATTCCGGTCTATTCATTTTGGACGACACGCCAAAGCCAAGTCTATTACAAGAAAGGTAAAGTTACTGGTGAAGGTCAATATCAAGAACGTTTAGAAAATTTTTCTATGAGATATTCGATTTGCATTCCCAAGATTTACTCCAGGAGTTTGCCAAAAACAAATCAATAACAACGTAGGCTAAAATGGAAATAATGTCACAACTTTCACTTGGAGTTTCACAAAAATAAGTAGGGTGGCAGACGGGTGATTTGTCTTGTGTGAGCAAACTCTCGGTGGTGCTAAACTTGACAATATTGATATAGACAACTTAGAACTGCCTATAGCAATCTATGCATTACCTAACCCTCACTCCTTTTAGTTGCGCTACAGCAGTCCTAATTTTGAAAAATGAGATTCAATAGCTTAAGCAAAATCTATTTTTCACATTTAGGATTCAGGATTCCCTTGCTTTCAATTAGCATGAAATTTAAGGAAACAAGCCTTTCCGCCCGGTGAGGTATTTCGTAAGGGCATGAGTTCAGTGCTGCAACAGTTCTCATGAGAAACTCAAGGTCTCAAAAGCAATATTATTCACGACTATGGTGCTTTTTAGCTCAGGATTGTTGTTTTAGATAACATATTAAGAGTTAAACAAATATGCGCCCGGTTAAATTGAACCAGGAGGCAAAAAACGTTTTTGCATAATATGAAGTTACTTTAGGGCTGTTTTGAAAGTGAAATAATGGGAATACTAACCCAGTAAGAATTTTAAAGGTCAAAAACGTACTTTATGCATGAACACCCTTTCCTTGTCGAAAAACGTACATTTTCCAAAATGCGTGAATTAGGGTAAAATAATGCAAACATTTGGGTGTCTGTCTAGTCTAGACTGCTGGGATGTGAAGTTTCCACAAGATACCCGATTCGCTTACTGCTAACACTTCACCCTGATTATTCAACAATGTAAAAATGCACATAAGCCACTTACGAAACATTACCTATACATTATAGATACTACATTTTGAAAGCCAATTATTAGTCAGCTCAGCTATCTGAAGTACTATGTAATTCAAGTAGGCCGAGTACAGGTACATATAAGTTCAGTAATAGCGTGGATAGGAAAGGCCATTATATAAAATTTAAGTATGTTCCAAAAATTGTGTGTCGAAATCCAAGCATCATATACACCATCATTAATCACAGGAAGCTGACAGCAGATTCCTCAACACAACCTCAAAAATAAATTCAAATCAACATTTCTTACCATGTACTTTTACAGTAACGTGATAAAATAAACCAGAAACGTTTACTAGTCTATGTCAGCTAGTTTTATCACTACTGCAGGTAGTACACGCTGTTTCAAGTTTAGGTAGTTGTATTGATTTTCATTTGAGTATGACAATGTTCGTTAATATTTAACTGTCCAAGCGAAATAAATAATCTTTATAAACATCTCTAAATATCGCTTTCGAATGAATTTTTAAAATCATAATACTGTAAAATGTTTGATCCAAAAGCGGATATAGTAGATTCAAGTAGAGCATGTGATTGTAATGGAAGGTACAAAACCAGTGAGTCAGTAACTGTTACAAATATGAAAAGATATGAAATGAAAAAAAAATGTGATCTGTGCATGTCTGCTTACGTGAAATATATTTGACATTTTCAGGTAGAAATGCTGAATCACTTGGAACGTGAAGGGTGAAGACAGTTCATCTGCAAGCAGTTGAGAATATGAGAGTGCTATACGGTGGGAATGTTGGGATCCATCTGCGGATGCCGTTCTTATTTTCTTACATTTCCCCACTTTTCGTAGAACTTGATCAATCGTGATGTACGGAACGTATATAAAACTTCTCAGAAAATCCTTTTCATTACTTTCTTCCCTTTCCATTTTGCTCGCACAGTCGTTTTAGGCAGTCGTGCGTACTTTCTCCCTTGCACAGTACGCTTCAGTGCTACATAAAAAACTTTTTGCAAAACAATGTCATTTATTTGTGCCATTTTTCAAAAACTACATGCTGCTATTTTCTACACCTAGGACTGCCTACATCCAAACATAATGGAAAGCATTTAACTTTCTCTCACAGTGTGTCTGCTTGTTCCACTTGAGTGTCCTACGAGTCTTACGATGCCCCGTATCGAGGCATGATTGCGTCAGCACTACGGTTGTTGTCCCTGTTCACAGGTTGTCCAAATTTAATCTCAAATAATAGATTGCTCAGTTAGGTATTCAACTTTTCTGAAGAAGGCAACTTTTAAATAAACGAAAGCGCTATCTTTTTCTGTTACGGAATAAAATTCTGATAATTGTATGGGAAAAGTCATCAGCCAAAGTCAATTTTTTCATGAAGTGGCTCTACAAAGAAATAAAATAATACGCAGCAGCATGTGCTTATGATGTTGGGAAATCTTAGGACAATATATTTTACTTAAAAAAGAGCAAACAGAAGGAAAAGTTGGAAACTTAAAGTGGAATTAGTAGAGAATAACTTGGTTAAAAGAACGAAGTGAAGGATGGAATAAAAATCGATCAGGGCCTGTGTACCAAAATAGATCCAAGTACGGAAGGAACACAGGATATAAAAGCAGGTTGTTAGTTAGGGATGGCGACGATTACAGACGTACACTTCTTTACATCTCCTTTTGGGAAGGGGAAGACTGAGCACTGCATCTTGTTCTCACACTTCTTTTCGGTAGGGTAGGCAGCAGACATACATTTTCAAGTCAGCTTCAAACAGAGATGATGAATATGCGACTAAATAGTTATAAAAGGGAAAAAAGCTTTCTTTTACAACGGCTTCCCAGAAGTGAGATTGTAATACTTTGGACTGTACATGAGCGTTTCTTTGAGATACAACACAACTATTTTTTATAATAGGAAAGTCAATGAAAGAGAGAAAGGGAGCACGCAATAAGCTAAACTAAGTAAGTTGGTGGAAGTGAGAAATATGAAGGCAGTTAGAAACGTCAAAAGGGAGAGCAGAAAGAAAAGACAATGCAATTATGCCTTCAAAGAAACTACTACTTTTTACGATTCCTTAAATTAAAAATGGAAAAAATTGCTCTTTTAATCTAAAGTAATCAAAGACATGAAAATTCGCTTGTCAAATCAAATGTTCCCTTTTATTCAGATTTTACATACTTTACTTGTAACATCTCTGCACACTTAGCAATACTTATACCTGTGACTGCTGAAAGGCTTGTTGGGGGAAATACTACACGAAATACTTTGTCAATGTGTGGTACGAGAAGATGCTCAAGAATGCGCCTCATCCTGTTGAAAGTATTTTGCTCTCTCATTTCCCACGTCAATTTCTCGCTTTCACCCCAACTTTCCACTTCACTCCCAACTTTCGTTACGCTGGCATTAAGGCGTTGACAAACTTCTGGAATACACTGGGTTAAAGGACATTTGCCGATGTAATTTAGCAAAGACAGAACTTCGTTGCAGTAGACAGCCAAGGGATAAAATGGAATCAGTTGATGCGGAGGGGTCAGGTCGTTAGGTAAGTCTAAGTTTGCACTCTCTTGCGAAACATTACATGTGGATAAATTAAATTGATGCAAATTCCTTGTGAAATTAATTTCGGCTTGCATTAAATCGTGGTTGGTTTTCCGAACAATGAAATCGCTAAACATGGGTGTTACTAGGCCACGTACATCAGCACCAACTCGAGCTAAGCTTTCACCAAAATAATTTGAGTTGGTATGCAAGGAATCTAACGTTTGCACTTCAATATGCTTTTGTAGGTCGGCAAGTACGCGAGTTAGCTGGAGACAAATGAATGTGGAGAGATAATGGTTAGAGTCTTGACCAAAAGCCGCACGGTGTTGGGTTAAGGTGTCAAATATCCAGGATCTGGAGTTCTCAAAATCGATTTCCCTGCTCATGCGTGACTGTAGAAAGCGGAATCTGAGAGACTGGTCAGAGGGGAAGAAATTTCGCAGTAGCTGAACGGTCTGCAGACAGTCTGAGAGGCCAATATTTGGAGATTGTAGTTTTAATAAAAGGGCGGTCTGTATTTGACTTTGTAGCTCCAAGACAGACTCGGTCGTTTTCTAAAAGTAATCAATGCACATTTTTGTCCAAATTAACACATATTTTGTAATACCCATTACTAGTACTTTTGTCTCTCAATCAAACTTTCTAGTCTTACCAACAGAGCAGAAGGTATATGACTTTCATTTGCATCAAGGCCCTTTTTATATTCCATGACCACTTGGAGAATTTTAATTGCTTCGGGTAAAAGTTTATCGTCACTACTAGCCAGACATCGTCTCACAGTCCAAGGCATATCTAATACCTTTTCCATATCTTCTTTCTTCTCAAACATAGTTTTTACACCTTTTTGGCATTTTACAAGTTCCGTAGATGCACCATTTTCTCCAAAGAAGGAATCAGAAAGGCTTTTACAACGGGTAAATGTTTCTGATGATAGTTTATCCACAAACTCCTTGGCTTGCGACAACTACAGAAAAAAATTGCGAACTTATTCGTTAACTTGCATACCAAATAAATATAAACATTCTGACATAAAAACTTTTTGCTATAAAACAATGACTAACAGATTTCTTAATATGGTTAGTTGTTTGAGC
>JAHZND010004345.1:0-12478 GCA_027744115.1 Acrocyrtus sp. NNG-2020 | reverse complement strand
TTTTAATATATTTTTCGCTAGTTAGCCGAAGCCGAAGAAATGGAGTCGTGTGCTAGGGCTATAAGCTAAGTCTCCCGTTTGGGGCTATGGGAATTCAGTTGACTGCAAAAGATGATTCTTCAGCGAGGAAACCGCACTAAAACTTTTCGCCAGGTGCAGTGGTGTTGCCCATTGTCGGAATAAGATGAGGTATAAACGGATGATTTGATGGTTGCAAGAAATACTTCTTTTGGTAAGGTATACGGGCTAGGGCAGGGTTCATGCAGTGTTCTACGGTCAGCCAGATCACTTCAGTTCAAGTCAGCTACCACCGCTTCAAAATGAAAATGCATAGTCCTTTTGAATCATCATCATCGACAGACACACCATGATACAGATATAGTCACAATGAGAGAAAAGAGCACAAAAATTGGCTAAATACCAAAATTGCGCTAAAAGAATTCAGTTTGGCAGAAATTAGCTAAAAAGCAAAAAATAATTTAATGGTTTCATACGCTAATTAAAATTTGTATTCCACAAAAATTATCAAAGCCCATAAACACACCAAAAGTTGAATTGCTAAATTCAAGGTCAAGATGTTTGCAACATTGCAACAAATCACAAAATTAATCTCCATAGAAACCAACTTACATTTTCGTTAATATTAGCGGGAAAAGTTGCAAACCGGGAAATTCAAGATGGTTCGGGCATTAGGCATATGAATTTCCAAATGCAGGCATTCATACCACATAAATTTTGTCATACCATCCCGCAGTATTTATTTTCTATGAAATTATAACTTAACATTAAATTTCCAGAGTATATGACCCGGTATCCTGGTTACAAATTTTTTGTTTGACATGTAGCTTATTCGGCTACTTTTGTAGCCACTTGAAAGATAGCTGCCATGGTGGGGAGTACACTCTGCAATGCAATCTCAATAGCACGTCGGCTTGCACACATTATTCTGCAGTATCAGGGAATTTTTTTGGGGGTATGATATCCGTACACTTGTACCGTCACCGTCACCACCAACAACCAACCAACTAGCATGGGTATGAATGCAGCATTCATGCAAGCGGAGTTTTAGTTTAGCATTATTGTGAAGGAGAAATACAAAAAAAATGTTCTTAGAGGACGCATCACTTTTATTACTGAGCTTGCAGAAGAGCGTAGTAGCACGCACGGATCAGGTCAAATTTAGAGTTTGAGCAGAGGAGAGGACAGAAGGAGAGTTCAAAGAGTTTTGTAACGTGTGAATATGAAGCTCTTGTGAACTATTACCTTTCTAGACTCTCTCGCAGTACTTTTCTCTCCGCTGCTGAGTGCTGAACCCAGGAGAGGTTTGTGAAGGTGAACGACTACCTAACCTATCAACTTATGCAGTTCTTCTTTGGAAGTACCACACCACCACCGCTATCCCCATTCTAACCAAAGCCAGCACTAATTTCCCTGTCCTGGGTCGCTGTCGCCACAGTCGCATCTCAGGCGCCGGAAACAGTCTCCACAATGGGAGCAACATTAATATCATCACCGCCATCGCTAGACTTTACGGCATACTCGGCGTCTACTTTTCCATCTTGATAGCTCGCCCTTCTAGTAATAAATAAAATTAGGATCCTTCCATTTTACAGTTTTTTTACTACGGCAGCAATACATTTTTTTCATTATTTATATGAAAATGTTTCCGATAAGCACAAGGACTAAAAGCTGGTGTAGTGAATAAAAACATTTTGAGTTGTTTTACATGTGCAAATTTTATTTCTTTGTTGGTGCTTGCCGGTTAAAAATATGCAAAAAAAAGACTTATGTATGGATGTGAAACAAGTTAAAAAAAGTAAAAGTGGATAACTTTTGGTTGTAAATGGGAAAGGATCCGGTGACGGGTTTTGAGCATACACAAATTTTTTTTGGAAGGGAACCGGAAAACGGATGAGTTACGCCGTACAACTTACCCGTTCCATCTATTTACCCACGCCATTCCGCTCCAGGGATACTGAGAGTAGAAAATGGTAAAGAAATTCTTTTCTTTTCTGTACTATGTAGCACATATGAAAATACTATTAATTAGTTACCTACACATATATAGGTACATTAAATTTGCAGGCTGTAGACTTCGTCAACATAATGGATCAGTCTGGACTGAAAAGTATTTTTGACTCATTTGAGTTGGGAAGGACGACTCTGCAAATGACTGCGGACGCTTGTGTTGTTTGCGGGGACCGCGCGAGTGGTATGCAAAAAAGCTAAATTGAACCAAATTTTAGCGAAACTTCGCTTGACTGTAAAGCAATGGACATGAATGTTTTCAATTTTGTCTTGCAAAGTAAGAACTTGTTACTAACAAGTTAGCTTTGCAACTAATAAAATAAAAACAGAACGTAGTCCTTCTCAGCAGAAATAAGAGAATTAAGGGAAATTATCTCTCTCAAATTCTAAATTGGTGTTTTGGATACAATTGCACTGCACACGTGCCACTTTTTGTGCGTAGTAGAGTAGAATTTAATTAAAATTAAAAAATTAACCGGTAGCTACTACTTTCACTGAATAGTAAATTTAATTATTTTTAATTCGCACCGCTGCAGATGCAAATGTAAGGGAAGGAATCATCGTTTTGCTATAAAAAATATTGGCATGCTTTCTTAGCTAGGCTTGAACTACAAAATTCTAACCCGTAGGCATTACAATTATCACTAATTTTACCGTGGTCAATTCCTATTAAAAATAAATGCTACGTAGTAAAAGTTTGATGAATCACGGATTAGGTTGCAAATAAATTTTGAGTTGCAGTAGACAGAAAATGATTTGAAGCGACACTTACAAAATTTTTAATTATTTATACTACAGAAATTGGAGTGGTATTAATACAGAACGGTAGTTAAATAGAATTTTCTTTTTTCATTAGAATCAGTTACAGTTACTGTTTCTGAATGTAGCTAAATCTTGTTTTGTCAGAAAAAAATTGGCGCAAAAACGTAGCTTGCAAGTCTTTTTTTAAACATTTGGAACGAAAAAATATGCCGAAAATTCCGGGACCACTAGCTAGGGAGCATTTTTTTCTGAGAAAATGACTCATTTGGTTTTTACGCAGCAGTCCAGCACGAACGCAAGCCCCTTTCAAACAATTCTGGTGTGAGACGAGAGACCCTGGACAGTGGAATAGCGCCTCTATCTCCATCTTCTTTTTTTGGGAATTATGACTCCAATGTTAATCTAAACCGCTCCAACTTGATGGTATACGACACAAATAGTTTTCAAGGTAAAGGACCCTTAATAGAAAATATGTTACTACAATACAAGGCCAGTTTTTATTGTATTTTTCTCTATTTGTAGAGGACGACGAGTCCGAAAGTGCTGGTGAAAGTGATTCTACCGAAAGGTCTGTTTTAGCGAAAGCGGTAGAGTCAATTACTAGTGTGATAGAGGTAAGGAGGTTTAAACGCCACAGCTGGGGCATACTAAGAATTATAACAAAATCACTACATACTGTGTACTTATATGCATTTGGCTTTTCTAGGGAAAGGAAGACACAAAATGTTCAAATATTTTCGCTGATATTGATCTGGAATCTATTGTTCCCGAAGAGAGTATTCAATTCACGTTGGTCGGACCAAGTCCAGTTCCAGAAAACGGCTTGTCCAGTATGCAATTTGTGAATGAGACCTCCTCACGCCTTCTCTTCCTTACTGTGCATTGGACAAGATCTCTCCCCGCATTCCAAGCAATAAGGTAAGCAAAGGCAGGATTTTCGAGATACGGCTTGCTTGCGTTTCCAATTTGCTAACAAACAATTTTGTTTTTGCCGTTAGCCACCAAATGCAACTTGCCTTACTGAAATCCTCATGGACTCAACTGTTCACTCTTGGTCTTCTTCAATGTCAGGACCTACTGTGCCTAAGCAATGTGATGAACGCAGTTTTACTCCATCACCAGTCAAGCAGCAATAACTCCTCACAGTTGGTCACCGTATCTGAACACATGCACAAACTGAATAATTTCATTAAATCTGCCCAGTCCATCAACATTGACGACTTTGAGTTCTCTGCGCTAAAATCATTGGCTTTATTCAGTCCAGGTTAGAATACCTATATTTTTTCCATTATCATGCGTGAATGTTTTTTTTTCAAACTAATCAACAATGGACCTTAAATTGCAGATCGCGTAATAGAGTTTGGCACTTCCGTTACCAACGCAATGAAAGAACTCCACTCTTGCGTAGCAAGAAAACTAGCAGCTCATGTTTGTAGTCGAGATGAAGAAATTAGTGACATCGTCCGTCTTTCTGATATGCTACTCCTTCTTCCACAACTGCGGTAATTACAAAAGGCCTATTATGCAGGACTCCAATCAATAAAATCAATGTGATGCATAAAAATACTATTTTGCCATCTAACAGATCCATTGACTCTGCTTGTTTGGAAGGAATATTTTTTACAAATTTTTCGGGAAATGCATCAATAGATGCTGTAATCCCGTATATTCTGAACATGGATGCAGATTTTCAAACAATAAGTAATGCTTTGTTTACTCAAGGAAATTTAATAGAAATTCAAAAGCAATGAAAAAGATTTTCATAATATATTTTTTTACTTATTTTGTAGATGAGCCAACAAATGATAGTACTTTTGGGGACAGTTCCAACGATGCATAATGATCAGCTACGAGTTTAAATGTGAATTTAAGACGGATCCAAGTACTTTTCTGCCGGACGTTATTTAAAGCGGGAAATTGTTTTTTGTATAAACTAATTTACAGATAGCATACTCCGTCCAAAAACAAAGCAAATACTGGAAATAGCTCACCTCTTTTAGCTGTAACTCTACTAAAATCATAAACGCCTGTTCAAAGAAAAGTCAAGAATGCAATTTCATATGATTTGTTTATCTTACGGATTACTATTTATCCGTTTGTTGGAGATTTTAAAATGAAATTCAGTTAGCATTTACGAAAACTTAGTTTTAAATGGTGTGCTAGCTGAATAGTTAATTTGTTAGTTTCAGCCTGACTAGCACGCCAACTAAAAAAGCGCGTAAAGGAAATTTGAATGTACTTTTAAAATAGAGACTGGACTATAAACATCAATCGGACTCTACTTTTTGGGGATTATGCTGCCCAAAATTAAAACATAATTTTAGGCAATGTGCTAATTTATTCTTATGAGACAGACAAAGATTGCCTATTATAATTGCAATTATTAAATTTAGTTTTTTTGACGGGCTGTTTTTCCTTAGAAGGGTGATCTGTTTTTTTACAAAAGCTTCTCGTATAAATAAAGCTGATGAAAGACAAACTTTACTGTAAAAACACAAAAATGACCATGCACCGATGTTTAATGAATTTGTTAACTGCTAATAATATTTTTATCATAAAGGAAGTCCAAAAATAAGTAATTAGGGAAACAATTTTCTATAATTGGAAGAGGGAAAGAAAAGAAAGGTAAATTTGCAAAGGCTATTAATTCTGTGTGGAAAAAAAGCAAACAGTTTCAGTATTCAACCTTTATTACTTAATATGAATTTTTAAAAGTAGGTAGTTAATTGTTATATGTAGTTATAGTGTGTTTGTTGCTAACAAGTATTTGACTTCTATACGTATGAACTTTTAGAGTTTGTATTATAGTCCAAAAATAAATGGGTTTAATCAAAAAACTTGATCTTGAAGCAAACAAAAAATACAGACATGTAATCATATGCCGAATTTTCATCCAATGCATATCAGTAATCAATGCTGGGAAAACTGTTTACTCATTTTTTCTCTTTTATTTCACCTCATCTATCGTTACAAATGTCATAACTTAATTAACGATGTCGAATTCTTCCAAATTTATTCATTTTTCTCGATAATATATTTGCGGTAACCGTAACGAACGAGAGCTGGTACGAATAACGATGAATACATTTTTTCGAAAAAAATTAAAACACCTTTGAAGTAGTGCTCAAGTGTGTCTACTTCCACGAAAACAAAACATTCTTAATCTAATATTGCAGTCGAAAATCAAAATTAAAGCTATTATGTAAGGAGATGAAAGTGTTATAGACCGTATCATATAAAATCCTTTACGTCACTCCATCCCATGCTACACAAAATTATCATTTACACAATGGGCTCCCAAACTGCGCCACTGCGCCGACGAAGAAAGTGAGCGCCACTGGCAAGTTATCTACATAAAAACCACTTTTTGCACCTTTCCCTTCACAATATTTTTGTATGGTTTTGTCAGTAACGACAATGTTTTTAAATTAAATACTCTAATCACAAAAAATTTACACGATTTTTAACCACCCACGTTTCTACTTAAAACATAAAATCGACATTCCCTTAAAAGGGATTTCGCTACGGATACCACTTAACCGTCATCATCATCGTTTACCCCTTATTCGAGTAATTTGCAAAGAGCAATACAATATCTCTAGTTCAAACTAAATTTGTAGTTTGGATTCTGACTCTGAAACTAAAAATAACGCTGCAGCGTATTTATTCTAAACATATTTATGATTGTATATATATTTAAATCTTTTTTAAATAAGTTTTTTTTCGTAATGAAAAGGAAAAAAATTCCCTTATTCTTCGCCGACCCTATTTATCCTAAAGTGTTTTAAATACATAATATACACAGATCAAGGGTCAAACCATAAAACGCTTTAAATGAAAACGATCTGCGCAATTAAAGTTAAAAACAACCTAAAAATAAAATAACAACTGCAAAAAAGGCTTGATTGGCTGCACACAATATACTTTACATAAGTTCATTAAAAACAATAATGAGATGAATATTAACACTAATTAAACTAAACTTTTTACTACGTCCTTTTGTTAATACATATAATTACATAAAATATATAATTAAATTTTCTCAGCGACACAGTAATTAAAATCATTTTAGCAGTTAATTTAGTTGCGATGATTCCACTTTTTTTCGTTTATCTTACCCTATTGCATCAAAAACTGTAAAGAGCGGACTGCATAATATGTCATTGTAATTTTATTAGGGACCGTTTCGGTAGGATATTTTGTAGTTAGAAAAGTGATAAAAATGCTTAAGTCTACAAATTCATTATTTACTTTTACTGTACAAATTAATTAGCCGTATTTCATATATACGGAAAACATCAAACTTCCCCTTTTAAAAAATCATGTGTACGAAGTGGTGAATCAATGTTACGTGTGATGATGACAGTTTAAACTGGCAAAAGAAGAAAAACTCGCGTATATTCGCAAATTTTTTTTAATGTGATGAGAATCCATTAATATTTTGTTCAGGAGGAATTCTCAACGATGAGAAGTTGCATAAGAGGATGAACAACCGAAGGTTTCATGAGATGCATACACAATGTACAGAAATCCATCAGGATCTGTTTCGTTCCTGTATATCTCCGCAAATGTGGCTGCGTTTGCGGGAAGATTTCGCCCGTTTACGATAAGGAAGATGGATTGCGAAGAGTTAAGCTGCAATCGCCGCCTAACCATTTGAGCAAAAGATTTAGCTTAAATTTCAATTATTTACCACCATCTTTTAAGATTTTAGATTTGACTTTTACCGGAGAATTTTAATTAGCTCTCCGACATGAACATGCTCCGGTATGAGGAATTTGCTTCTGTCCAGTGGCGGCAATTGATTTTCATGAGCGTATCTCTCAATAATCACTGGAACTTTATCGGGATAATCCTTCCTCACCTGTTCTACTTCTCGGACTCGTTGCCCTGCACAATTTTAAGTTCCGTACATTTTATAGCTTCATATTCCTCGGAAAAAGTTAAATATTGTCAATATTGAAAACATACCGAAAGTTCGACGCTCCTTAAATGATTTTGGTAAGGCATCCATGGTGCAATCAGTTTGAAGAGGAGAGCATACAAGACTGGACGAGTGACCCTGGGATTAATTAATCTTTACCAATGTACTCTTTCTGCAAAAGTATTTTTAACAAAGAATATTGAATGTAAACAAACTTCAAGTGCAAGGTCACTTTTCATATGCATCTAGTTTGCCAATAGCAGCGCAGCGTTGCGTTGTGGTGTCATGCAAGTTCAAAAATCACATTAACAACACATGACTTAAATCTCCTCTGGACTATTACGCATACAAAATCCTTCTTAAAATTCTTCAACGATACTGATACAGCGGCCTTCTTTCTACATCTACCTACCAAGACACGGGAAGGAAAGCTAACTAGTATTTAATATTTATATACCTTTTACTATGTATTAACTATTAACTGGAACTTAAATCCTCACCCCTTGCCATTAAAATATTCTCATTTAAACTAAATCTGGTTAATCTGGTACTTGCTTTTTATTAAGCGCACACGACTCCCATAAATATTTATTATAGAAGAAAAAATGAAAAGAATTTCCACCTCCGCCACTTCAACTTGCCACTGGGAGAGTGCTGAGAGCTGGGATCATTAACACTTTAAGACGTACTTTGGGGCATTGGTTGTCATCGTGACAAGTGCATGATACACACAAGGAGCTCTACATAATTAATCCGCTTTCCTCTCTCATTCCGCTCCTCTGCCGCCAGCTCCTTACTTCTCCCTTTTTACGCTTCTCTTATCAAAGCCTCTATTATGCTCGTCTCATATAAATAAACTTAAATAAATATCCCCATTCATTCTAAATTCCAACTCATTAACATTTTCCTACTTTGCTGCATCTCATTTTTTAACTAATTTTATTTGCAAAAATTTAATGCTGCTTCTGCTTTCACCAGTATTTAAGACTATTGACAACTAAAATGCGCATCAAACAAAGGACATGATGACGAATTGGAAAGAAAGCTGACTAATGGTAAGATGACCCCGCGTTACGATTAGCAAACGACACAAAGCATAGTATTACCCATATCTATGGTTTAATAATTTTGAGTTGGTGCTGATTTGCAGTATGACAAATAAATAGACTGTGTTCGCGTATAAAAAACTGCGTGCACGTAAACGCTTTGTATATTTGCACTTTTGCACCTTCTCTCCTCTCCTGTGTACACTGTGACTCTCCTCTACGCAAAAATATACTTGCACAACTTCTAGTCTGCTCTCCTTTTTTATATACGCAGTAAAAGCCAAACAACAATTTTTTTTGCAAACACTTCTGTACAAAAAATAATCTTTGATTAGGAGACCCATGTAAACTAATAAGCAATGAATTTCATGAAACTATTATTAATTATTTAAGGATTATCACGACCCGTCTTNAACAACAATTTTTTTTGCAAACACTTCTGTACAAAAAATAATCTTTGATTAGGAGACCCATGTAAACTAATAAGCAATGAATTTCATGAAACTATTATTAATTATTTAAGGATTATCACGACCCGTCTTTTCCAGTCATACGTTTGATTGGCAACGAAATGGCACCTTTTTATTTTACATAGTGCGTCACCTTTTAAATGAAATCTACGCAGAAACGCAGAACTATATTTACTGTTGTATATTTTTAAAGAAAGGCTTAATAATCAAGATCCTCACTGAAAACAATTGCTTCACAAAACCCTAGTCTCAATGTCATCAATGCTATTCACGATCAAAACTAAACTTTTTTTAATAGAACGAACCCTTAATCCAATTACATCATTATTAACCTTCTTTTGTCCACAATAATCTTTCCAGCAGTGACTCCCATCTACAGTACCATACCCTCTTCCATCAAAGACCTTTTTCAACTTTTCCCTACAGAAATTCTCTCTCTCTCTAGCCAATTATTTTTTCTATCACGCAATCCTCTTTTACTGCAGAGATAGTCACCATTGTTTTTTCATATTACTATACAAAAAAGTGACACTTACCTTAATAGAGAGTTTTGTAATTATCTCTATTATATGCTCCCACAAAAATCCGAGCTTTTCCACATGCACCAACTAGTAAATGTTGTTTGGCTTTTAAAATTTCAGTAACAATCTCTCTCGCTCAGTTTATTTTTCAGTTTTTGGTTCTATAATAAAAAAAATCTGAGTTTTCTAGCTCAGCAGTAGTGTTGAAGTGAACGATGAGATCTTTTGTTTCCAACTGCGTATATAACGTTCCTCTCCTCTCCTTACTTGCTTTTAGTCCTCACTTTTATCACGTAATTCACTGGGAGCAAATGCGTGAGAGAGCTCAGCGTTTTCTCAACTTCAGTGCTCAGCTTGTACTGTGTATATAAAAATGTGTCTTATCTAAAAAAAAAATTATATATATTTATACATTATATGATGTTAGCTATGTATTGCGTTTGTTTGTTGCTCCTCTGCTACTTTACTGATTCACTCTCTATAGCTGACTCCTATATATAAAAGCTATTACCTTATACTTTTACATACACATCTCCCTACTTTCTTCTCTGTTAACAACAGGCTAGGTTTGGACGGAGTAAAACATAAAACGCTTCTGTGGTGGTGATGGTGTTGGTGATCACAAGAGCGTCAAACAAAGTGTATAGCTGGGATATTTGTAGTTTTTAACACGAAATGTGCTCATGACCGAGGAGAGAAAAAAAAACGTTGAAGTTGTAGGAGGATATAATAGTTATCGCTATGGGAACTGGGAACCATATGTAGTACAGCAGGTTTTTGTTTGTTTGCTCATATGGTTCAGCTTACGTGGTCGTGGTAGTAGAGGATAAAGAAAGATGTACAAAAAGCCATATCAGATCAGAATGCATAACGTCGAGCTTGTTGGGCTTTTTGATAGTAGTTTGTAGTAGTCGAAGTACAGTAGTGAAGCCTCATTTAAAAATGGGACTTTTTGCAAAAGCTTTTGCTTTGACAAAAACTCATGCAAACGCAGAACTATTTACATGTGGAGCAACTCCGACTCCGACCTATCGTTTATTTCTCCATGCATAATTTACTTGGTTGCATTTCATTCCATAAATTGTAAATTATGAAGAATCGAATGACATGAATTCAAGAAGACGAATGCGCGAACCGGACGACCAGAGACAAAGAGAATTGAGAACATAGAGAGCACGCGCACTAAAACAATGGCAAGAAAGAGCCAACCGTTTTTTGACGCTACTTAGGAAGCAAGTATTGTTCCCAATTTGGTAGAAATTCTAAATAGAGCAAAAATTCAGATTGAACTATGGTGTTAGGATTTTTATGCTACCTAATATGTGCTACCTAATTATCCCACTACCACTATCTATGATTGGAATTCGTTCGGATAGGTACCCGAACCGAACATAAATCTAACCAAACCAACCAACCATAACCATAAATACTGGGATATTATGTTGATTAGGTAGCGAATTAGGTAGCACGTTAGGTAGCATAAAAATCAAACCGAAATTTCTATATATAAAGTGATAAATATAAATAAGATTACGAATATAATAGTTGGGTTGTTACTTGTTGTGGCAACTAAGCTAATTTTCAAGGCATGATCACGTGAAAGATGGCAATGGTCTTTAGGATTCATTGATACCCCACTTCCAAGGTATTTTCGAGCCAAGATATATAACGGTTAGTCTAGAGTTTCCGCATTTGCTGTTTGCTTATTGCTTACTATTTAATTGCAATGAGATATACATATCTTAGGATCCCTTTTTTTGGGGCTAAGCTTAGCCCCAAAAAAGATGATAATGCATTATCATCTTTCGCCGGATGGTATCATTTTGACAAAATTGTTCATTACATAAACCTGTTAAATTATTTCATATACTTATTATTAAAACTAATTATGAGCATTTTACTACGAATTATAAAGGTTTTCGCGTAGCAAAATGCATAATATATGAATCCATGCCTGTGCCAAACCTGTTGCCTGTCATCAGCGAACAAAGTAGTAGTCCACTACTTTACTGGTAGGTATATATCTCTGCTTTGGCCAATCATACATCGCTCGGTTCTCTCAGCAGTTGTACTTTGTTGCAGTATTTTTTTTTATTTTTTACTCCATTTTCAAAGCAAATCTGCATGCTGAGCTATTAGCCGAAGGTAAATAGCGGCTAGCCTGCGTAGCCAAACTCCTTTCTCACAGTTATATCCTTCCTGCGTTGGAGCTCTTAGCAATGGCCTCACCAAAATCCGCTGGTTGCCTGAAGACTTCTTTTCAACCAGAAGAAAAGCAGCGGGTAGAAGTGCTGCTTGCTGCTGCTGGGCAGCTCTCCACCTGTTTTGCATTGCACGAGAGGCACAGGACAAATTTGTCCTGAGCTTGCAGAAAACAGAAGAAGAGGAGCTGAACCAGTATTTCTCATATAAACTTTGAGTAGTACATCGCACCGGCTACACAAGATTTGACCGTTGATGATTTCCAGGTTTTCTTGTAGTGTTCCTCTGGACCTGGTAGTGAGATTTCGGGTAGATCTTTTGTGATTGTCACTTCCACATTCTGACATTCAACATTTTATATTTTTGTACTATAACAACCGAGTTGTTTTTAAACAGTGATTTGTAACATTATTTAAGTTAAAGTTTTTAAAAGTTAATCGTTATTAAGAAGGAAAAGTAAGAAGAGTACGGTATTATTAAAAGCTGAAGACTAGAAATTTTAATATTTTGTCGAGATTGGGTAAT
>JAHZND010004344.1:0-16820 GCA_027744115.1 Acrocyrtus sp. NNG-2020 | reverse complement strand
GACGGTAACTAAATAATTAGGAAAATAGTTAATTTTCATATACTTGATTTTAACGAAAATACAAATAGCATATAGCAGAAACTGTAATAAAAGAGGATTTTTTGCAACATTTTGCTTATGAAATTAAATGATCAAATTATTTTTTCATAAGATTCATGACTGGATGGATTCTCTCTCAGCATTTAACCCTCAAATTGCTAAAGTTGACTCCATTGGAAAATCAACCGAAGGAAGGAACTTAAAAATGATTAAATTATCCAAGAATCCTGAGAAAAACAACCCTGTCATGTAACTAATTCCAAAAACAGATATTGATTTTGAGGCAGCATCAATAATTTTAAATTTTAAACAAAACTATTATCCAGTTTCCATTTAGTGTTAGGTACTTAAATATTGACAATTGATTTACAGTTACATTGACGGAGGGATTCATGCAAGAGAATGGTAATGGTAACTTATTTTTACTAAATTATGTGCATAGGTAATTGGTAAGGAGAAGGGTGTCTTATAGTGCCCCAATTCATAACGTAGGATTTCTCCAGCCGTCGTAACCTACATTACAGGAAAGCTGATGTCACTTTCACCACAAGATGCTGATCTACTCGAAAACGTAGACTGGCATATTGTTCCTGTTCTGAATCCCGATGGGTACGAATTTACATTCAACGAGGATAGACTGTGGCGAAAATCTCGATCTCAATACAACGGACCACAATGTCCAGGAGTAGACATTAACAGAAGTAAATAATAACAGCTTTAGCCTGGGTTTCAAGGATATTTCCTTACTAGTGCTACATCACAGGCGTTCTATTTTCCTTACAGACTTCGATTTCCACTGGGGCGAGGCTGGAACTAACGATGAACCGTGTAGAAATACATACCCAGGCCCCTTTCCTTTTAGCGAGCCAGAAGCTAACAATACTGCTAATTATCTTTTCAACAATAGGAACAGAATTCGAGCTTACCTCACATTTCACAGTTACTCCCAGGTTCAATTCCCTACTATTTTCACTATATCAAAAGTAGGCTAACGAAGGTTTTAACTACTGCTATCATTCATTTTGACAGTTATGGCTTACCCCCTACGGATACACGGAAGATTTGCCTCCAGATTACGAAGAATTGGTTAGTCAAAAGATACATTTCACATGATATAGGTATTTATAAAGTTAAAGTTTCAAATTGAAAACACAGTTTTGAAATACTGCAGGAAGATTTGGGCGTGAGAGCAGCAAGAGCATTGGGAGAACTGTATGGTACAGAATATGAGGTCGGAGCTCCAAGTCACATTTTATGTAAGTTTGCAGAATAAATAACTGCTTTATATTCATATACCTACACATAATTACTATTTAGCACGTCGCAAATCTAGCATTCGGTGCAATGTGCAAGTGCAATCCGTGTTTTGTAAAAAAAAAAAGAATGTTTAGTGTTAGTAGGAAATCACACTAAGCACGCCATTTGATGAGCCATATGTAGGAATCTGAATGAGTTTCGCACATTTGAGTGAAGAATCAAATTTTTGGCACCAAACCATATTAGTGTCCTATTTTGAAATATTTTTTGATTAATTTTTATCGTAAAGACTCAAACAGTGGAAGTAGCCGTGACTATGCGAAAGGTGTACCGGGCATAAAGTATTCGTATACAATAGGTAATTCTCTTGAATTTTGGAAGCACATGAGAGAATTTTGATGATTTTAAAGATTTGTAATGACTCGATGATAGAATTGAGAGATACTGGAGATTTCGGCTTCCTCCTCCCACCGCAGCAGATTTTAAACACTTGTGAGGAAACCTGGGAAGGTGTGAAGGTCATTGCAAGACAAGTTGCCAGAGAACAACCACGTCCCCCGCCAACATTTAATGACATTTACAATCGCATTGTTTCTGCAGATCCAAATTACAGAACGAAGGTAGATATTGACGGACTTAGATATTAGTTGTTAAGCGGTACTAGTTGCGTTGCGCTAGTTAGTTGGTACTAGCGAAACCTGAATTTCATTATCATTACTTGTAAACGCACTTATTTATTTTTTGTATGCATTCTGGAGTAATAAATTGAGTAATATATGTCTTCCAGTACACTATATCATCCTTGAGTTTGGTTTGGTGGTAACTAACAATTGTTGCATTTCCAAAAATTTGATTCTGCTCATTTGGTTAATTTTGTCATTAAACAGGTTCAATGGGCTACACTCATTCAACAGAGCTACAGTTATCTTCATGATCACGTCGTGATCGTCAAGTGTTGAGAGAAATGAGATCAAATCGTATAAACTAAATGAGTTCACACGCACAATTAGCAATATTTTCTATTGTTTTCTTCCTTCCAATAATCCCAGATTAAAAGCGTGTCAATGTCAATGAACTTCGGATAATTTGGAGACCATTTCTTTCCTGTAGATCTTTATAGCGGAAGCAGTCAGGACTGGGCACGGGAATACGGAAGAATCAAATATTCATATACGATTGAACTCCGAGATCTTGGAGAGGAAAAATTTGTACTTTCTCCTGAAAATATTCTACCAACTGGAGAGGAAACATGGGAGGCAGTCAAAATTGTCGCTCGACACTTAAATGAAATTCGGAATAAGGATCAAGTTACACTCCTCAGTACATTCAACAGTTCTTCTTATTATCAGTTTCTTCCTCCTCCAGCTACATCCACTAGTTCGCCAGTTTACCCCGATGATGAGTCTACAGAATCAACAGAAGAGGAAGAAGAGGAAGAAGAGGAAGATGATGAGTATCGCTAAAAAGCTAAAAGTACACGTGCACAGCATAATAATTTTGTAACTAATGAGTAATACGCAATATATTTTTGTTTTCACAAAATTGTATAATACTCGTTCAAATAGGGCGTTTTATTGGATGTAGGGTACATTTTACCGTATCAGAATCAGAATAAAATCGCATAAAGGCTGAGATCTGGGTACAACAATACTCAACAATCTATTTCAAGCTTTGGATCTATCACGTCAATTTTTATATCCCATACTAAATATTCCGTGTTAAACTGTTAAATAAAACATTAAACGCTTTCGTCATCAGTGATAGCAGCAGCACATTATAATTATGCAAAGGTGCGGTGCAGATGTGTTCATATTAATTGGGTAAGCAGTATATACCTATGTACATAGGTAGGTAAGTAATCTTAAAACCAGTAATGTCTCATATAACAAAGCGTAATCATTTATGGAATTGTTTCTAGTTGATTCACAACTGGCATATTCAAGACATGGATAAATCTTCCATGCAATTTCTTTCGTTGCTTACATTCAATGGAGACCCGTGCATGCTTACCCCTTTCAAGGTCGATGGGGACCGGGACCATTGATCGAGTCAATATCTTCATTTTCATATCCGTAATTGTCACATTCCTATTCCTCTGTTTCCCATCGCAGTCAAGTAATTCCCAAAAACTTGACAATTCTGGCCTAGTAAAGTTTTCCAGGAGCTTTGGCAAGTGTTGGATTTACTCTGAAAAGGCTAATTGGTATTCAGCTATAAAAGCAAAATACTCGTGATGCACCTCGACTTCTTTTAAATATTGATACCATTCCGAACAAGTCCTACAACTTGTGTCTTATCATGGAAATTTGGAGCTTTTCTTTATTACTCTTCTCCTTGCTCTTTTCCGACGGAGAAGGGAGAGTAAATTACAACGGGTAATGCTACTCGTTAAAGTTTAGGTATCAAGTGTTGCGAATAAATGCAACAAATAATCGAGCCTTTGAGGCAATAAGGAATCTTTTTGTTCGAGATGAACTAGACTTTTGGAGTCCTCCTTCCAAAATCACTTCTACAGATGTCCTACTTTCCCCCAACAGAGCAAAGTCCTTCAAAATTTTCTTGGATGCCTTGGAAGCTCCATACGAAGTTCTTATTGATAATCTGGATTAGTAAGAAGCAACACTAAAAGCGTATAACATTTTTTGGGGCAATGTGATATTCATGTATGTAAATTCTTTTCAGTGAAATTGAATTTGAGAGACTCAACTACCTTGCCAGTTCTGAAAACGAATTCCGAACTGACATGAACTGGCATGCATATCAACGTTTGGAAACAGTTTGGAAAAAATACATTCAAAAGATTTAAAATGCAACAAAATTGAATAGACGTTTACAAACATATTCCCATTGTTTAGATTCATGAATGGATGGATTCATTAGCTGAGAAATATTCATCAATGGTTACCGTTTTCAATGCAGGAAATAGTACTGAAGGCAGACCATTGAAAATTTTAAAAATTTCGACTGGCGAATCTAGGGCTGATAAACCTGCCATATGGCTTGATGGAGGTTAGTTATTCATTCAAAAGGTCTTTCAAAGTTATCTGTTATCTGGAAGTTTTGCTCATTAACTGTTTTTGTTTATGAACGTAGGAATCCACGCCAGAGTAAGCCAGAGTTTAAGAAACTTAACTTTTATTAAGGAAAATGAACAATTTAAAAAATTGAAAATGTTTTTCCTAGGAATGGTAACAAGCAGTAGACATCGTAAAAATATATACACCCTCCTGGCCTTCGTAGTTTGATTAATTTTTCTCGTACATCACGAGTACATTGTATTTATCAATTCTTTCGAATACCTTATTAGCTAATTAAAATTAAAATTACAGGATTTCGCCAGCAACGGTCACGTACATCGCGAACGAGCTAATCACGCAAGCCACTCGATACCGCAATCAAAGATTAACAAACTATTTTGATTTTTACATCGATCCTCTCATGAACCCTGACGGTTCGGCTTGCAACATTAAATAATCTAACAATCAAAGTGAAAATTAAACCAACAGATTTCAAGTAAATTACAATTTGTCCTAAAGGATACGAATACACGCAAGTTGACAGACTTTGGCGCAAAACTAGGTCTGGACCAAGGCCTGTGCTCGGAGGTTTTCTGGGTTGGTGTCGCGGAGTAGATCCTAACAGGAACTGGGACTACCAGTGGGGAGGGAAAGGGTACCATAAAGCTATTTAACTGCTTCTCACAGCTTGACCAGTGCCCCACTTGCTCTCTCCTTACATGGATCCAATAATTATTTTAGAACAAGCCGTAATCCATGCAGCCAAATCTACCATGGACCTGAAGCTGCGTCTGAACCTGAGATAAAAGCAATTCAGGATTTCGTAATGGAACGCAAAGATCAAATTAAACTTTTCTTGACTTTTCACAGCTACTCTCAAGTATTAAGATTCTCGATCGCAATTTCAGCTTTTCAATTATAATACACAGATTGTCATAACCATATTGAAATAAGTTAGCACATCTACTACTTTTCAGATCCTTTTGCTTCCTTGGGGTTACGATGAGATTCGCACTGATGACCATGATGAGTTGGTAAGATAATTCAATTACAATTAGAGCTCCACAAATCAGCCTAGAAAATTACTAGTCTCATTATGAATTTTAGTTACGAGTAGGGCTAAAGGCAAATAAAGCTCTGGAAAGTGTGCATGGAACAAAGTACACTGCTGGAAACACTGCAGAAATTTTATATGCAGCTGCAGGTTAATAACTATCAATTTCGGCACTTGATTTTATACAACGGCAATTGGAATGCATACTTCAATGACGATTTATAGGTGGATCTCACGACTGGGCAAAGGGTGCTGCGGGAATTAAATTCGCTTACTGTTATGAATTGCGCGACACAGGTCTCGTTTTAAAATGTTTATCATACAACATATGTATTTGCATATTATACTTTATTTTTAACTTTGTTGTATTTATCATTCGAGGTACAGGTAAACGTGGGTTTGTGCTTCCTGCTGATCAAATTATTCCCAGGTAGAACATTTAATGCAATTATTGACAGCTGACTAGTATAAGTTATGATTTGAAGAAAATGCAAAAGTGAGTACAAACTTTTTACAGTGGTGAAGAGACATTTGCTGCAGTACAATCAATGGCAGAGGATCTAATTGAATACTATCAACTTGCTACGAATGACACGAACAAATTACATCGCCAGAGTCAAGGAAAAGTCACTACAATTCCATAAGTGCATCAACAACTTTCAAATTAGTAGCTAGTAGAATTTAATAGTGTAGTTAATATTACTCCATCAAGTCAAGATTAATTCCGTGAAATAGCTAATTAAACAAAATCAAACAATTTTACTGATAAAAAGTAGTTTGTTCTGCTCTTACTCGTCATTCAATCTACAATTTAAGATTCAAGCATTTTTCAATATCGTTCCCTTTGTGTCATCAAAAATGTCTTTCACATAAGCGTTTCCTCAAAGAGTGTTTCTAATATCAGTAGTTTCTGCATACTATCTTAAATCTAAAAATCTGATACATATGTCAACTTGTCTTGTCGAGGACAAGATCTGTATTAATTGCTGGATCGGTCGGATGAACTTCAACGTGATTGTCTTCTTCGCTATCTGAATCCGAATTCTCTAATTTTACGGACGACATTTCCACCGATATTCCATGAAGCTCTTTCGCATCTTCGTTTTGCATCACTTCAAAAGTCACGTTCTCTTCTATTTCCCTGAGCCATAATGGGGAAGTTAAAAGCTGAGATTTAAAGTGATGCGCTTTGGCGTAGCACTTTCCACAGCAAAAGGCCTATTTACAATATTTCATCAATTATAGATAGCTAAACGTTGAAACAAGCTCACAACTATAAAAAGTCAATTCCCCACTTACTTTTCGTTCCGTTATATCAAATACCCTGTGACCTCGTATGGAATATGTCTGCCTTGGAATGTTTTTAGGATCTAAGCTATTTGGGCAAAGAACCCAACCACATAATTGTGCCAATCTTCTTTCTTCCGTGACATCGTCCATGTGATGCTTTGAGATTTTTATAGCCTGAAATCAATAATAGTGCACCCAATTATATTATTAGCGCTACTATTTAATATAACACGAACAATTGACAATTAGGTAGCAGCTACGTAGTTTAACATCACAATCACAACGGCTGATGGCTAATCAGTGGTCACTTTACTAGAATCGCCCACTTACATTTTCTATAAGATAATCCTTGTCAACTGGTGGAGAATCAATCAGCCTAAGAACGATTTCATGTGCTTTTCTTTCGCATTCTTTTTTCTTCTGAATTAGCTCTTTCAAATTTGCTTTTTTGATATTTGTTTTCGCTACTGCCACTGATTTCTTAGTCGCCTTTTCCATAATTTGTCTTCCTAACTGGAGTGTCTTACTGTATAGTTACTTTATTATTTTTTAATACTTAATTTAATACACTATTTTATTACTCTACATGTTGTCCTTCTTTTTCTTCTTCTCTCGCTTTGCAAACGTTTTCTTATTTACAACTTTGCTCTGCTGTACATAAATACATTACAACAGGGTACTTACTATCTTTGCCACATTTTACTTTTACTAACAAACAAAAACGTGGGGTAAACAGCGACGAATAACTTCAGTCAACCAATTCTACACTTCGTTTCTCGAATCCAAAAAAGATTTCTTCAGTGCAGTGCGGCGTCTGCTTAGTTGGTTGACTTTTGGCTTGGCTGGCACTTGACAGATTGGTTGAATGTTTTGCGAGATGCAATAAGAAAAGAAATGATTATGATTTCTTCGATAGGTAATGAAGTGCAATCAGTATAGTTTCATTTAAAGGCTTTTTTTAATTCCAATTTTTCTGAACTAGTTTGGATTACAAGGAATCAAGGAACTCCAGTTTGTAGTTAATGAGCTCACTTTGTAACCTGACGTTTGCAAAAATTAAATACATAAAATAAAAATATACAGGCGAATAAAATTTTTAATTACTTTTCATCATAATATGGATCTATGCATAGTAAAAGGAAAAATTAAGTACGAGCACAGCAACTGAAATTGAAATTGAGCTAAGGAACCGATAAATCCGGAGTTCCGGACTGAATCAAATCACATACAAGATTTACATATGTTATCACTTTTTAATTGTTACAATTTCCCATATTACAGTCGTAGCTCTTCTAGCACAATCAGGTCAACAAGGTCAAACCAAACCTGTTTAATGTTAATTAATTACGTACTTACACATGCGCGTAAATACTTAAAACGCATAGCTTTCTCGTATATGACAGAACAGTGTACGTTGGGGTTCATTCATAATTATTTGTTCGGGAAAACATCGAAACAAAAATGAAGTACAGAGTAAATATTAGAGTTATGTATTCATTGACTACTCTATCTCTGACCAGTTTCCTATACAGCTTCAACCTATAAGAGATGCACGTGCACGATATAGAAAAATGTAAGCATTGACAATTTTAACTGAAAAAGCTTGTTTTTAAATGACATTATTGCCATAAAACATCGTTAATATTTACAGACCGGTATGTTATACATTCTCAAGAGTTTAATTGGTCTACCGATTGCCCTACAATATAGTAAATACAATACAATATTATATAAAATGAGACTGCATTAGTATACAACTGCTCACGAAATCATTTTGTCACGGTGAAGGGTTTTAAATTACAAACCACGAATGCATACGTATATTTCTTACAAATAAACACATATCACTGACTGATATAAGCTACCAGTAAAACGAATGAAACTAGCTTCCATCCAAGACTGCAAGATTTCTTTTGACGGAAGTTAGAAGGGGCCAAGGGAAGTGCACGAAGTAAAGTAGTCCTTAGGACATTCAGTTTGAACCAGCCGACATTTTCGTAGATCGCCACTTCCTTCTGTTCGCTGCACATGATCTTCAACTTTAAAGTAATGACAAGAATCTGCATCCGGATAAGGAGGACTTAAAATATCCAGAAATGCTGCATATTCACCTCCACCTTCTCCACAGACGCATTCAATCTCATGGACATTTCGAATTTCAGGTGACAAAGTTATTGGGGAACTAACTTTGGAGAGAATACTTTCTGGCATTCGAAGTGCTGACATAACCATACTCTTTGGACTGTGATGGTCAATCAGTTTGCCCGGTTCATCCAGTAGGGTATAGCTTTGAACACGAACCTGCCCTGCTAGCACTTTTATCATTCCGTACATATTTGGGTGATCATGAAGTGGAATCCGACTTCCAGGTTTCATGATGATCACCATCATAGTTAGCAACGAGTTTTCAAAAATATCCACAAATGTTACAGGTAACTGACAAGATTTTGGAATGGATTTTACAGTGTCCTCTAGATTAAGGTCCTCAGCCGTTAAAGCCCGAACAGAATCCTGTAGCTTCGTGAGTTCGGTAATAAAAATTTCTGAAGTTTCTCCGTCCGTAGGCCGAAGCTTGAAAGCTTGGAATGCCTTTGTCAGGAGGTTCTTCACAACGGAATTTGCCATTTCGAATTAATAGACAGTACAAAGGTCCGTTCGATGGTTAGTTAGCTACAAAACGAAATACCTTTAATAATAATAGTATTCGAAAGTAACATAAACTAATGTACCGAATGTAATACCACAGATAGGTTAATAATAATGCATTTTTATTAGCATATCTGTAATTATTAATACAGACCCTGTATTAACATTGATTAAATTTTGGTAATTACTGTTAAGTCTTACGTAATTTACTAAAATGCACAAAGTAAATCAAGAAATACGATCTAAGACTCACCTTTCACCTTTCGGGAATGCATCCGGAACCAGAACCAATTTGATATTTCACCTTTCTCCACTTACAATTCTAAAATCCATACATAACATACACCCCTTTATCACCTAGAATTATATCTCATACACCATGTACAGTACAACTAAACCTGTTTTACTGATAAAATTAGTTGCACCATATCATGTGCTTAATTACTTTAAATAGTTAAAAAGCAAAAAAATTCTTGGTTTACCTGTGGCAACTGTTAGAAGCACGTGGGTATGCAAAGTGTGAAATCGACTACGGATTTGGAGTATGTATATGCATTCAATATTTGAATGGAATTATGTAGGCCTTAAATGTTTCCGTTTATGTAGTTGAGCCAGGTTAGGTCAATTAAATTTACTCACTCAAATAAACAAGCCAAGAGAAAAGTGCTTCCGACTCCGACCCAGCTGAACATTGCAACTTTCCTATCCTTTCCCTCTGCATTGTATAAGTATCAGATGAGATCCCAGAAATGTGTGTATTGTAAATTGTACTACATACTATTATAGTGTGTGATTGTGATGTAGGATGTCTTATAGTAGTGGCTGGGCTTGGGCTGAACTAAACTACAATGCCATGGCACAATGATTTCATTCGATTTCCTCGTCTCGTATCGCGTATGGGAAAGAATTTTAGGTATTTGATTAAGCCGGTCTTCTATCTTTAAAAACTTTTACTTTTCCCGAATAGTATGAAAAAAGTGACAGCGCTGCGATCGTATTTATTTACCTACATTAGAAGAACGCTACATCGTAAAAACAATACTTTATCATTAGGACTAACATTTTTGTTGGCTCTTTTTTCTTTGTAAATACAATAAATTATAATCTTTTCCATTTGCTTGTCTAATAGAAGTAAATGTGTAAATCTATAAAATAAAAAAAAACTTTCCAAACGGTTAACAATAAACTGAATAAATTATCTAAACTTTTCAACAATAATACATTAGATACATAATAATTAATAGCAAAAATAAGTAGGGATTTGTTGTCCAAGTGGTTCACACTTTGATTTGCTTTAATCTTCATCGTCGCTCTAAAATATAAAACAAATGATATTATAGCAATAATAGCTATGTTTAATGATTTGTTAGTCATTGTTTCATTTACTCTAACAATAAACATAAGATTTATAGCATAGCATAGTCATATGCTGCAGAATAGATATAAAACATTACACTTAAGGTGACAACAGCCGGTGCGTGAGTCTTTTTAGCCATTTTAAGGTACGTCGCAGTTGTATTACTGTACGGATTCAAAATATCGTCCACGAACTGAAAAATAACAAATTGCCAAATCATAAGGAACGTGCTTTTTAAAAGTTCAAACCCTAGTATCTTTTTTAAAATTGCTATACAGTGGAACTTGCCTATAATTGCACCCAGTGTAATTGCAACCTCAGATTAATTGCACTTTTTTTCTTATCTTTGATCTATCCAGTTCAAAATCTGTCAAAAAATTCATCGCTTTATGAGGGAGAAGGAAAAATAAAATAAATAATGTGCTGTAGTATTCCATTCCATGTGTAAAATTTGTATAGCGTAGCAGAATCGTTTTATCTGTCACTAGCAAAAAAACGAAGCAACGGAAAGGTGCAAGGAGAAAGTATGTACAGTGGAACTTGCCTATAATTGCACCCAGTGTAATTGCAACCTCAGATTAATTGCACTTTCCTACCCCGCCCTTCGTTTTTGTATTGAAAATCCCCTCTATATAGTTGCCACATTTATAATTGCCCTCTCCATAATTTCCCTCATTTGTGTGCCCGTTGGTATATATAAAGCATTGAAATTTACCTCACTATAATTGCAAGACTTTCGCAGGTAAAATTAAAATATATTATTTCGTAAAGGAAACTCCATAAAGGAAGTCTGATACAGGCAAACAGACTTCAGCTGCTTCTGTACACGTATTTTCGATAGGTAACTGATTTCTTTTATGCAAAAATCTAGCAGATACTCTTGTTGTTACTTTTATTTTGGGGTAAGCCTCTTTGTAGTGGCAGTTGCAATTATACTGAGGTGTTCTATAAAATTGCGCCCCCTTATTATTGCCAAGAAAAGCTTTCCCGTTGGGGTGCAATTACAGAGAAGTTCCACTGTAATTGATAACTAATTAAAGACATAGGTTTAGTGCGTAGATTAGATAAAAACTGCTTTATTGTTCCAAACCTACCTTGTCCACTTGTCTGTGCACCTCCTCGTCATTAATGCGCTTAGCTGGAATTTGTTTACGCGAATGTGAAGATGAGCTAGATGTGGGCGCAGGGGTAACTCCATACTTAGGAACCCTTACTTTCACACCAGAAGTGCGCATTTTACATGTAGTTTGATGTATTACTGCATCCTTAGGTGACCTACATATAACAACCACGCGGCAAAAGGGACAGGTATGTGCAGCTGTTGCATGGTTATATTTAATGTGAAGTAACATATTTTCTAATGAGGATAACATGAAGCCACAAACGGAGCACTCCCAAAGATTTCCCGCTCGTTTTTCTAAAATAGATGAATAGATAAGTAATCAAAAATCAATAAAACCAAGTAATTGATTTGATCTTCATCCATATAAAAAAGTAGAGTTCTTACTGCAATTTTTCATTAGCTCCTTCCTAGTTTCTGTGTTTGTTATAAGTTCACTATTATTTTTTCTGTTACTACCATAAACTACGACAGCATTACTATTACTAGGAAGAACACCTTGGCTGGATGTGGAAGCTGCACGCGAAGCTGCAAATAAGGAATAGAGATTTGTTTGCTGAAATATTCCTCGATTTTTTATCATATTAGCATATCATATTTATTACAAAATGAAGTAGGTAGTTTATATCATCTGTTTGAAAATAAATTCAATGACCTACATGATGCCATTGATGCCTTAGCAGGAGGCAAAGAATTTAAACCTTTTGTGGGACCCCTTTGTCTTCTCCGTTTTCTTGCAGGAGCGTATTCGTCATCTGATGTCATGGAACTATCACTGTCGCTTTCTCCTTCGGACACCGTGTAGCAGTCTGAGTCTGTGTCTACAAGGAAAGGAAACAACCATAAAGCCCTTAATGCGCTGCTCATACTATGCTTCATCTTATTGGCCTTTTGAAAAGTTGTTATTCTCAGCCAGTATTAGAAATATCAGCCAGTATTACCATTACTGTCACCATCTGCACTACTTTTGAGTATTTGAATATTCCTCCTAGTTGTACGATCTGTTTCGACAGGCACTTCATCGTTATTTTCATCAAAATCTTCCTCTATGATTTCATCATTTTGTCCCAATTCCTCCTCCTCGTCGTTTTGAAGCAAAAAATGGCCAAATATGTCTGGAGCTACAAACAGTTTTTGAAATTCAATAAATAGTTTAGTTATTAATCTGAGAAATAGCATTGTAAAGCAAAACTAAATTGAGACTGCTTAAAATGCAATCTTTGAAAAACGAATTTAAAGAAAGCTTTAAACTTTAAGTGTAAGTTTTAAGAACTTACTAATTTCCACATTTTCAACCTCTGCATCAACTAACTCTAACGGATTTGTATCCAGTCTCTGACTCTGACTACTACTGCAATTGTCTTCCTCTTCCCCTTCATCAATAAATTGTTCCGATATAGGGTCTGCGGGTGACTGGATAGCAATAAATTCACCTACGTTTACGTTTTTATCTGGTTCTACTCGTTTATCCTTTTCACTCTTCTCTCTCTCTTTGGGCATTTCAGTGCTAGTTCCTGCCGATAATGATACACTGATACCTGTTAAATTGTAAGAAATTGATTAGAACTTAGTTTCGTTGTAATATTTTACTTTCATATCGAATCAGCCAAGAGCTGCGAACAAGAGGCGTAAAGACAATACGATGTTATCACTTCACCTGAATTTGAACGCATCCATTTATCCACTTCATTTTTCCAGATTGAGATGACATCATACCACTCTTGTCTGCTCGCCTTCCAGTTCTTGAGATCTCTGACTTCGTCTTTCAGCGCTTCCAGTTCCAGTTTCTTGCATACACATGTGCATGTAACCTGTACAGGCTGCACAGATTTAATTCCCTCTCGTAATAGGTCACCATTGGCTCTAGTTGGTGTCTCCCTTAATGGCTCAACTACTTTTGAAGTCTTTATACTATCGCTGTCATTTGCCTTTGTTTTTGTTGCATCCCTAACTTCTACTTTCTCCTCGCTGCTAACTTTTCTTGCAACGGCGGCGGGTTGTTTGCTTGGAGTAGCAGCAACTTTGCTGTCGGAAACAGTCCTCTTCAAAGGATTGAACTTCAGTACTGTTAGAAATTCACTGTTCATTGTGATAAGGCTTTTATTTCTCTACAATAGTCGTACAAAAATAATTGAACAGTTAAAACATTTCTCTTCTACTTGAATCCCTTATCCTTTAAAAACCCTTCCTTGCATACGAATCGATGCCCCACCTGAAGAACTCTATTTTAGCCAACTTTTCTAGCGGATGAACAAGAAGATGGACAGAACTGAACCTACTAGTTACACTGGGCGCTTATCAAATTATAAACTTCAATTTCACGATCTGTTTTACGCTAAATAAACAAACAAGAAATGGTTATCGCACGCAGCTGAGCGATTTTCTCTCCAACTCCTTTCCATCCACAATGTCTACATGTACAATTCTGCAACTGCTATGCTATGCTATATTGCTATGTTCAAGATTAATCTATACTATGTATGAGATGAGGATGATGACGGTACGGTACGCACGATAGGTAGGTGATGTAGTATTTCACGATCATGTCTTGTCCATGTCTGTCTGTCCGTGTACTCTCTCACTCTAGCTCTGTTCTGTACATCTTTGATAGGTTTTTGTTTATGGTTTTTGTTATATTCGCTTCGCTTTCGCTTCGCTCGCTCGCCCATACAAGTATGCAAGTAAGTAGGCAAGGCAACTTGCTATTCGCACCCGTATTCCTACGGTTTGGGGCAATGCGATCCTCGAGTGGGTGTTTTCGTCGATAATGCACGGAACGGAATATAGCGACATTCCATCTGAAAAAAACCTTTGTTGTTACTTTATGCGTCCAAAGCAAACCTTGTTAATAAAAGTGGTTTATCCAGACTGGATTATTATCAAATTGTCATCAAATTGTCCATTTTAAAGAAATTAAGATCCGTAGTAATTTGTGTTATACTCGTAAATGAATTAGGTTCATAATCCAGTTATTTTTCACTTTGGAAGTTTTTGCATGTTTTGTATTGTCGTACCGGAAGCTGCGATAAAGTAGGTAGGTACATTTTTATAAATAAAATCTTTGACACTGCGTACTTCGTGGTTGATTACAGATGGCAAAAGTACTGGCTCTTTTGTTAGTGTTCTCATGTTTTTGTACAAATCCATTACAAATGCTGATTTTCTAAACTTGATATTTTAAACGAAGGAAGACCAGCCCATGTGCTGAAACCTTTTCTCTGAAGGAGAAGCATCGATTTGCATGAAATTGCCCACGTATGTACGGGTTGAAGTAATAATCATAATGATTAATCTTTACACTTCTTAAACAAGCATACTTCGAATGTTGCCTTGTGTGAAGTTATGAATGGGACAAAAAATCATTTTTCCTCACCACCTACACAAACCGTGCAGGCCCACAATCTTTCTCGCCATTTCTAACAAGGAATATATGTACATAAATTGCTGAATAATGTTTGCCAGTCCGTTTCTGGCAGCCGTTGTGATCAGGTAAAAGCACCTGGCCAAGTTATCACTTCGCTATTACAAGGAAAAACATTTGGTTGCTGAAAGTGAACCATTATCCATCGCTAATTTACTGTAAGCACTTGTGTAGCTTGTCTTAGTAAATTCTTTAAGTGATTCGTGTCAGCCATGTTTAATAGGCGGAGAAGGATTCGAATACTAAATCCAATTATCGATACGTTCCAGCCTATTACAAATAACATAAGTAATTTCAAACCTCCGCAATGGTTCCCCATGTCCAGTTATTTTAACAGGAGATACGAAAGACGCAATCGATGGCCCCCTTACAGAGGTACCTATATAATATAATATTTAATATAGCAAATTAGCAGTTAGTAAAATAATTTAATGCATGACTGCGCCACAGCAAGAATATTTGTAGGTAGCTCTTTTTGGAAAGGAATAAAATGATTAACTGGAGAAGTATTTATGAAGTGAATAATATATTCTTCAAACTGCACTGGAGATTATATCAATGACAGTGACATGACAGCTACCTCACTATCATTTTATAGACGCATTCACGCTACACTCATCCTGGCTGTAGGAGCTTCACTATAATTCCATTTCTCGCACCCCAGATTTCTGAATCCATTGTCAGAATTTAGTCATTCATCTTTGAACAATAAGTAGTGTTAGGCAATCACAATTACTCCTTTAACCCACATATATGTCATCATCTTAAATCTCAAGTAGCAAAAACAGTAGTGAGTGATGTGAATGAATCAGCCAGCATGTAAAGTTTTTGCCAGCATTTACATCATAACTTCTATCTATATTTTGCTGTAAAATTTTCGGACAATGGCGCATTTTATTAACCACATAAATGTTTTTCCATAAACTTTGCCATATTGTCATTCATCAAAGTGAGATGTGTCAGTGCCAAGTTTATGGCAGGAAAGATGAATAATATTTTAGCTGCTTATGACATCATCGATCACCATTGAGAGAGAACCGAATGACTTCCTTCCACTTTAAATCTGTATAGGTATTTTCTTTTACAACATGACCTTGCTAGAATAGTTAGGCTAGTTAGGCATATTCTTTGAATTAGCATGAAATGCATTATACAAAAATTGTGTTGGGGTTGGGACATTTTTTAAAAAAAGAGCGGATATGAGTTGCAAACTTCCGGGGAATTTTTAATGTGCTAATGATAAAGGTATGTGTGGTTAATTACTCTACAAGCACAACTTTATTTGAGAATGGTAATCACTATTATAACATGGCTGGCAGTGACGAATGAAGCTAAGTAGTGTCAGCTATTCCACATTCTCTGCTAATAAAATCATATAGTGCAGACATTATCATTTGTTAATTGGGAAATTTTCTGAAGCTTAGAGGGTCTAGCCGTTGTCTAAAGCATTTTGTATTTTACTTGAGCTTGAGCTCGAATACGCATAAGAGCTTCTTTGCATCTCAGGAAGAACTCGGAGTCTGGAGTAGCCGAAATACGATACAACTATGAGCCAGACCAAGTGCAAAAAAATCCTGTTCAAATCTACAGTGTTATTCTAACATAACATCTACCTATGT
>JAHZND010004343.1:0-27203 GCA_027744115.1 Acrocyrtus sp. NNG-2020 | reverse complement strand
TGCAAGAAAATTCTTATCTTCATCATCAATCTCTCATTTGACTAGGTTGGGCGAAAACCCTTACGACCTGAGCAGCTTTATTTAACCTTTTTCTTTTCTTCCCACTTAAATCCATTATTATAATATGAGCATCTCTCTCTCTCTGGTATGCATGACCAACTTTTAAAAAATAACTTTTTCTCCTCCTCCTCTTGTCATCCCTTCACAATACATATGCATGAGAACATGAGGATCGCTCAGTCTAGTACAATTCTTTTTTCTCTTCTGGAGGCTGGAGGCGAGAAAGGAAGATTTTTTCATGCAAAAACAATCTCTCTTGCATACATTCCCTCAAATGCTGGTTTATTCTTTAAAGGAATAAAAAAATACATCACCATAAGCATTTTGCTCATGTTCGTGCATTTTTCGTTCTCCTGCAGAATAAAAAAATGTGTATTGCAAAAAAGGGAAAGATTTGTACAGGGAAAAAAACTGTGTGGAGAAGTTGAACAAAAGGTAGAAAAAAAGTAGAATATGTGGAGTGTGGAGTGAGAGAAGAGGGAGAGGAGGAGAATAACAAAAAAATATTTTGTTGGAGGTGATGATGTCGATGATGTTGATGATGATGACGAGAATGATGATGACGATGATGATGATGAAAGCTTGTACTAATTTATTTAGCAGTTTTTGCTTGATCGCGTCTTTCCTAAAAATAGACAACTTTGTTATGAATGAAGCAGCGCACAGAAAACTACATATTTTTAGATGTTGATAACCCACCACGACAGGTTAGAAAGGAGGGCAGAAGCCAGCAAAAAAAATGTGTTTGGGGTATGTGCAGAAAAAGCAGAAGAAAAACGAGACATGATGAAGGTTGAAACTTTGCATTTTTTTGCTACTCGTCACTTTATTATAACGAAGGAAAAACTCAACGTGATTCTATTATTCATAACGTGTGCTTAGGCTTCCACACTCGCCCGGCTTTTATCTGTATGTACTGGAAGAGCTTCTTTTATTTATGGGAAAACTTTCCTTTAATTGGATTAGCTTCTCTTTTATTACCCAACGAGAGGCTAAAACTTTATGGAGAATTGGAGGTAGGGTGTATACCACAGGTTCGAAATAAATATTTTTTTTGGCATAATTTCAATGAAAATGAATTTAGCAGGAAAAAATTATATTATCAGCTATAAACCGGAGAAAAAATGAATTTGTAGTGGTGGGATAGACGTTAAAAACGGGGAAAGTGGCAGGCTGCAACAAGAAATTTTCGTTTTCTCCTGCTGCCCTACATACTCTAAACACCTTTCAAAGTTTTAACATAATTTTCATATTTAAGAATGGACTTTGATGATGATAGCAATCATGAGCAGGAAGAAACGCAGAAATAGGAAAAGGGCTTTTTCGTATACTCCCTCGTAGGAAACAAAAATCTATCCTCCTCTTGACTTTCATGAATAATAAATGAGTTTCATTTTGTTTTAAACCGGGAAAAAGCAAACTTCATGAGGATCAATGGAATAAGAGGAGAGGGCTGGAGCTCTGGAGTGTGTGTGAGAGAGAAAGAGTATGCCTTTTACTCTTTTTTTTTCTTCTTTTTTCCTCCCTTCGTCATTCCTTTTTTAAGTGGAGTTTGCTCTGTTTTTCCCTTTTCCCTTACATATTATTAGTAGAGATGCCTTCAGGTTGCAAAATTATTTATACAGTGGAGAGCATGTATGTAGAGGCGGGTATATAGAATGAGTTCAACAAGCCCAGTCATCCATCCTTGAAGCAAGTTGCCATTTCAATTTATTAAGGAGAGAAGGGGAAAAAAATGTAGTCGACTCGCCGTACAATGCACAGTGCCTAATATTCTGGTACGTGCGCCAACCTAACTGGAAACAGGGAAGGTAGATTATGGTCCAAAATTGAATTTTTTTTTCTTCTCTTCTCCTTCTCCTTCCTTTTCTCCTTTACGAAGAGGAAAGAGAAAGGAAACACATTAAAGATTTGTCTTGTCCTTTTTTGCACATTATGCGGAGGGAGAAATTTTTTTTGCCAAGCTTTTCCTTGTAATCAGCGACATTATTCATTACACTTTTTTTAACGGGAGTAGAGTTTCATTCTGCCATAAATGCAGTTCAAGCTGTCTCCTTCCGGTTTTCTAAACTGTTAACGGTAACAAGAAGGAGCACTGCGGAGGAAAACTTTATTTGCTCACGTTTAATCAGGAAACTGGCTCGTAAGGGAGTACTGCACTGTCTCCGGGTTTTTTTTCTCCCTCTGCGCCAATTCGAAATGGAACTGAGCATGCAAGACAGAAAAAAGGACAGAAATAGGAGAACAAATTTGTTGCGAAGAAAAAAAAGATCTTTTTTTCCACTCTCTCTCTCTCTCTCCCGCGCCGCTTCTCTGTGTGTCGGTGTTTCGTGAAAAAAAGGGAAATGGCTCATGTTCATGACTTTCAGTTTTACGCGTAGGTATATTGCCTAAAGTGGGAGAAACTGAAATGGAGTACAAAAGGTGAGGTACAAATAGTTCCGCGTTTTTTTTACAACCGAATGAAATTAGAATCCGTGTGTTATTCCAGTTGTTATGGTGTGCTTCCAATTGGCAATAAAAATTGGGAGGGAATGGCGTGTACATGTGCAGTGTAGAGTGAAGGGGAGAATGCAAATCTTTTATTTATTTTTATGCAGTGTTAAATTGACTGGCGCTTTGGTGTGCGTGTACCTACGTATTGTGATGCTGTATGAAAGGATGCAATTTTTCCTCTTTTCAATTTTTTTCCCAAGGAAAAAATAACAGAATTTTTCTTTTTCTCCGAATGTTTTTTCCCTACGTGTCAGGTAAATATGAGCGGAGGGAGATGGGAGAGCATTTCAAAACTACTTTTCTCGTTATATCATCGCTTTCATCATAATTTTAAAAGAATATTTTCATTTAGGGACCGTTTCCTCATATGCACAGGATATGAGAAGCGCAGAAAAAAAAGAGTACACTTTCCCATTATGAAATCATCTCGTACGGAGAGTAATGCATCTCATGTGAAAATATCCCAAAATGCTTCTCTGCTCTGCAATCATTTGCCGCTGCTGCTTTCATTAAATTTTTCATCCTGCCCAGTCTAAAGAAAAAAAAATAGAGGCTCGACTTGAATGATAAAATATTGTGCCATTTCCCAAAAAAAATTCCTTCTCCGTTTCATATTTTTTTTTTGCGCTGCTCTGTTTTCACAGAAGAAAAACAAGATGTAGGTTGGCTTTCGAAAAAAAGGCTTTTTATATATGTACTCTTGCAGCTCTGTTTGTACAGGTGAGTATGTGGGTGCGTGTGCGTGTATCTGACCTCAAAATGACAAGAAAAAAAAGCGCTCAACTCAAGAGCAAAGCTTCCAATGGTACACTACAAAGCTGTGCTATAGTCACTACACAGACATGTCTCTGTAGTCTGTTCTGATGTGGAAAAAATAGAGCGCTCGAAATACTGAAATCGAACGCTAATCAGTACGAGACTAACTTTTAGACAGGGAAAATGAAAACATGACAGATGATATCACTGATTGATTCGACTAGTGCGGGAAACACTATTTTGTGGGACTAGACGAAAAAAGAAGAAGTAATTTTTCCCCTTTGGGTTGACTTCATTAAGGGAGAAGTAAGGATAGCTGAGGGAGGAGATGATACTACATGGCACAATCAGAAAAAGTTTTCCCCGAACAGATAAAATATCTTTTTTTTTCTTCCACTCTTCACGGAGGTGGAAGTCGTGTCATGGAAAAAGAAAGATGTATAATTTATCCCGGCTCTTCTTATTATGCATATTATCCCCCTCCTTATCTCAATTTTGCAGCGACAGCGCGACAGCCTACACCAGTTTATTTCCCTTTCCACATTCCTTCTCAGCGCTGTTCCGGGTGGGGAAGGGGGAAAGCGAGAGGAACCTTCAAGAAACTCTCACAGTCAGACACAGGCACATTCTATTTTCTCAATCTTTCCTTTTTTTCCTAAGATCACACTCACTTTTTTAAAGGCACGGGAAAATGCATGAAAACGGGGAATACAAAAGAGAAAGAAAAAAAACTATGCTGGGGAAGACGAGGACGAGGATGACAAAGCCAGAAGAGATTTTTTTTCTTCCTTGCCTCTCCTTTTCAGAAAAAGAAAAATATTAAAAAAGTGGTGACGTTGTTTGAGTATTTTCTAATATCTTTCAAAATGGATTTTTGGTAGGTAGGGTTATTGGATCCAAGAGTGAGCTGGTTTTTTTTCCTTTTTTCAAGAGAAAAAAAAAGCATGCGCAGCACATTTTCCAGATTAGAAGAAAAGCTAAATGTGTACCTGTACAGTTTTCCTTTTTGGGTAGGGAGTGGATGGAAAAAAACTAAAAGTTGGTGCAGGAGGTCATGATGATGATCATCCAAAAAGAGAAAGTGTTAGCAGGCTGGAATAAAGTGAACTCATTTATAATTCAGCAGTCGGGACCTGGATTCGTTCACTTTTTTTTCTTGTTCCTTTTTAAGAGGGAGAGAATGAGAGAAGATATGTGCAAGGGCCACTGGCCACTTTTATTTTAGCTCGGTCGCTATCTATTTCTATCTCTCGTTATTCCTTTCTCAAGTCTCTCTGCACTCACATAAAAGGAGCTGTACTAACTCGGTTTAGGAGGTAATAAGAAGTAGTTTACGCAAACAAGCAACATCAGCAAGAAAAAAGATACAAGGATCTGTCCCGTATCTGAAATGGTTTTTGCTTGGTTTTGCAAACCAATAATGATGACAAATAGTAATGAGATTGGGCTAGGGAGCGAGATAGGAGTGGGGAAATGGCAGTTTACAGCTAAATCGAACAACTTTCTAGCTGAAAGGTAAACTGCAGAGGTGTGGTAGTGCACAGGTTTTTTTCCTGTGGAAAATGGGCTACGGCCTGATTTACAGCCTGGAAAGGGGAAATTTTTTTTTATAAAGTTGCAGGAGCCAGCAACTTTCCTCTAACAGACTTCCGAGAAGAGCGAGAACCGCAAAATATTATTCAATTCTGGCCGCTAAAGAAAACCTGGAGGAAATTGGGAGTGGAGGAGATGTGTGCTAGAAATCAACATTGATTTCGTTCCACCTCCCTCAGCTTCAAACTCTCGAGTTGGCGTCATTCATTACAATTTCAATTATGTAGTCTCCACAAAACTCGCTCTAGAAGAAGAAAAAAAAACCTTTTTGGAGATGCATAATTAGTGCGAGGAAATGGAAGTGTGATGATGAAGAAAAAGGGAACTTGGTTACTGCGTGAATCCTAACTAAGGCAACTTCCCTCACTTTCCACCTTTATTATAATGATTAGCTGGAAATACTAGAGAGAGAAAACGTAGACACCTATCTCCAATTTTTTTTGCCTTTTCCTGTTTAGCGCCAGAAGTCAGGTACAGAGATTGAGCAAGCCAGCAGCAAAAGAGTTACAATACATTACAAGCTAAACATAGAGCTTAAATATTTTCCCGTGAAAAAAGAAAGGAAAATTGTTGCCAAAAAGTTGACTAAAGTAGACTCAGATTTTATTTTCCAACAGTCCTCCTTCCCCCTCTCCCATCTAAACCCCTCCATGATCCTGCCTGTTTCAGTTTGTTAGTCAATCAATAATTCACACGGTATGAGATTTACTTTTGACTCACTCACGGAATAGAAGCCACCTTTATTAACTTCATTTTCCTCACAGTACTACTTCCTTCCTTCTACCTTTTTTTAAGCTTATGCTTTCCCTCCCTCTCCCCACTTCCCTTGCCCTGATAAAGTGAACGACGTGCATAAATACATCATCATAGCAGATGCCAATGAAAAAAAAATATAGCTGACGAGAAAAACAGCGAAAAATACATATATATTCCGTTTTTTTCCACTAGCTTCAGCGCCAGCTCTCAATTTTAACCTGTAATTTTTAGGTAAACAGTAACGATGCATACTTAATCATTCTACCTTCCAACATCATTCCGCTATAGTGGCTTCAACCACTCGCTCCACTTACTTCCAGCAGCTAATTTTCCCTATAAAGAGAAATCATAGTTTGTGCTCGTGTATACATGCTCACGTATATATATTTTTTCTCCCAACTCTAGTTAATCTATTATGAAAGAACTGAAAACCGTGCACACGTCGTCATTCCTCGTGAATTAGTAATAAATAGCTTATTTCAGTTGAGGAGTGTGGAATCTCTTGTATACATTGTAGTAATTAAAGGCGGGCCCTACACTCACTTTTATTTACTTGGCCCAATTTTTTTTCCCTTCAGTTTTTCCTATTTTTTCGAGAGAGGTACATGTATTAATTCCGAGAAAGAGTTGTGTGTGCGGTGGATATGTCGGTGCGGTAGGGATTGCAGTGAAGAACATGCCAATTATAGCTGAGTCCGGTGTATGTACGTACAGACCTGTAGAATTGGTTGTTGTATGGCTTGTTCTTCTTAGCTTTTGTCTAATAATTTCCCACAGTGCTGTGGGGAAAAAATATATGTAGTCGTAGTAGCACGTGGGCATTTTCAAAGAACTGGAACGTAGGAAAAAAAGGAGCAGACACGAAATGGAATCATCATTATCTGGATTAAATGGATTATTAGGCTTTACTTCCGTTACATGTTTGCCCAGAGGATTTCCCTTAATATTGTACATGGTTTATTGAGACAGGTATCAAAACATAAATCCGTTATATACTTGCTCTCTGCTATTTTTTGCTTTCTCCTTTTTTTCCCGACAAGTCCAAGAGCCCTTTTCGTCCTCCCACTTCTGTTTTTTACTTGTTTTTTCAGAGATGTGGGGAATGAACACACGGAAAAAATATGTATTTGAGCTCTAGCCTTTTCCCCCCTCTTGGGAACCTATCCAGCATGATTCAATCTCCCTTTTTTGGTATGGAGACTTGTCCATGTTTTTTATTCTCTGTTTGCTCTTACTTCAACAGGAGAAAATAAAAGAGAAAGGGGAGATGTTGAAAAAAAAGACCGTAGCGTTTCCTCTTTTCTCCTTCTCTCTTCGCTCCACTAGTGCGTGACAATAATTATAATGAGTGATGGGATGTGACAGGGACTGAGTGACCACTCGCCTTCACGACATCTTCTCCCTTTATGGTCATCCCTACTTACATTTAAGGAAAGTATAACTATAATTTAGTTGGACCTCTCTCCTTCCTTGCACTCCTTTTTACTCCCTTTTCTCCCCACTCCTTTTCTCTTTCTGAGTTAGTAAGCACCGAAAATGTGTGTGTTTGTCCAGCGCTCTATCATTTCTTCTCCGTTCAGAATATCCCATTACGGAATAAAAAAAGCTCAGGAGGGAAGTAAATCAAAAGGGGTACATACCTACTTTCCTTTCATGTCTCTGTTCCGAAAACTCTTTTTCTCGTCAAGTCCTATACAGCTATATTACATATATGGAGTATAGGAAGCCGATTTTTTTTGTCAACCAGTGGAGAAGAAAAAAAAGTAAAGTAGATGAAGAAGGAAATAGAAGTAGTAAAAATGAGTTGAAATGAGTCATGCTTGAGTTGGTCTGACTTTGTAGAAAGTTTGAGCTGCCGAGCAGTTCAATAATTTTCAGTTGTTCTAGAGTAGTGGGCTGAAAAGGAAACTGTGGCGCTAGATATTTTTTTATTGCCCACATCATCATAATCGCACGATCACTACTCAACATCATTATTACCATCCTATCCGCTGAACAACAACGCAACGCCTGTTGCAAATGCAAAAAATGGTTCGACAGGGGAAAGATCGGCCGGAGATGGAATGCCATGCCATGTCCTTTCATTTCCCTCTTTGGCTGAACAAGGAATTAGAGGAGATGACTCGTTTAGTCGTTTTTCACTCACTCACACTGTTTATTTTAACGTTCCAAGAAGCCATCCAAACAGGCAGTCAGTCCTGTCAAAGTTTGTACAGCGCCAGTATCTCTGTACTTTGTAGTGTGGTAGCATCAGGTGGCGTCTGTTCTCATCGCAGTGGTTGGCACAGTGTCAAGAATTTTTTGTTTTGTTTTATTCACCCTCCTGCCGTTACACTCTAACAAATGGATTGGAATTTATCCGTTTATATGGCGAAAATTCTGTGACTTTTTGCACAAACCGAAAAGTGGTGCAGCCCAAGTACAGACTTTTTATTTTGTGGAGCTTCCCAAAACGCACAACTCTTTTTCCCTTTCTCTCAAGAAGGAAAACGGAGTGGATTTTGCTATGGGGCTGTTGGTGAATGTGTGCAGTTAGCAAGCTCATTATTGCATTATGAAGTGGATGGAAAAGGAAATGCTCCCATTTCTAGTTTCATCTCATGGGCTTTTTCCTACGAGTCAGCAAAAGACGGAGAGAGATGATTAGGTTCCCTCATCCCGGCCACTACTTTCATTTCATTTAATGGACTTCTAATATTATTATAGTCCCTGGACCGCAATACCGCCAACCACATCATCGTCAACAGTAGTAGCGCACAGCAGCATCCTCGTCGCAATCACATCACTACAACCAAAATAGTAAACAGTGTACAATTCCCCCGTCTCGTCCCACCACCCCACCCCACCCCCACTAAATAATAATGAATGGAGCTCGGACTGGGTACACGTCGCGCTAGTTGTGAAGAGCACTCCGTCCCCAGTGGATTCCCTTGAATGACTGGGCAACTGCAGGGACGAGTACTTGACGGGAGCCACTGTGGCAGCCACACATACAGTAACCATCTAAAATAGTACAAACCTATGTTCAGTGGCAATTAATTAATGGGGAGGACACGATCCTGAAGAAAGAACGGTGCACAAGTGGTGCGCCCACTCCTTTCCCTCCTCCCGTCTCGTTCCAGCAAACGAGAGGAAAATTGCCTTTGACGCTCCCTCCCCACACCACTCCACTACTATGAGTCACAAGCGGAAATTTTCCGCTAGGTCCCATTAGCAATTTCCGTATAAATCAAATGATACATGAATGATGGAAACAGTCGTGCTTTTTTATGACAATTTTTTCCCATCTCATGATAAATTTATTAGGCATTTGCTACAAAAAGTTTTTTTTTCTCCGGGAGCTCTCCGTTGTTGTTCCTGCATTCTGAGAATAAAAAGGAAATCTTCAAAGGGAATCGATTTCAACACAGAAAATACTTTTTTCCTGAGTGTAAGTTCATGTTTTTTGCAAATATAAAAGGATGGAGTTTGTTCCCCTTGAAGAAGTTTTCCTTCAGGAGAAAGGAGGACAGGAAGTGGTAAAAAAATCAAAGCGTTTTACTCTCCACTAAATACCTCGGTAGTTTTGATCTGCAGTTTTGCTGTGTAGGCAGGGAGCTGTTGAGTACAGGTGTACATAGGTGGAAAATGGAGATGAACTGGAAAGAGAGAAAAAAAGAAACAGGAAAGATGTAAAGTTCCAGTTCCCCATTTTAGTCCAGGCTTCGCTCTCCATTGTACGATGAATAAGCCGACTCAGAGAATGGGATCGATGTGAGTGGAGAGAAAAAATAAAGAGCTCTGTTGAGCTTGAGTTGAGATGAGACGAAGGAAACTAATCCCATATCTCGCCTTCTCGATGAGCTTCATATACGCTCACCTCAAAAAAAAGGAGACGGTCTCAAGAACAAAATGAAGATGGAACGGCTTTCCCTTTTTTATATTTCTCCCTCTTCCGCTCCAGCTCTCCCTCTGTCCCACTCCAGTCAGTGATTCCTCTCATTTGCATTTTTATTTCGGCGCCGATGTAATCATAATAGTCGGCGTTATTTCCTTCTCATTTCCATTCATTTTAAGTGCGACATTCACTTCCGGCTATAGGTACTCTCACTATAGTGCGGTCTCTTCCCTTATCGCTCATTGTTTGCAGAGAGATGGGGAGCCCCGCGAAAAAAAAGGAGCGGGGAGGAGCGCCCCACACTCTCTTCTCACTAGTCTCACTTAATTGGAAGTCCACACCTTTTCACGCCATTTGTTTCACGCCACATTCCTCTCCCTCTCTCTCTCTCTCTCTCTACCCTGACGGCACACACAAAGCCTGACATTTCCTTTCACTTAGCCTCCAATTTCATCAATACCCTATCAAAATCAAGACATCCCTTGTCTCGTCCTGTTGATGTGTTGTTGATCCCACACACAGATGCAAATTCACTCAAAGTAAAGAACAGAGGAAAAAGGTGCGTCTTTTTTTTCACTCCTCTTCCTGTGCCAGCCTATATTTTACTTTTTTATCGCTCTCCCCCAGACTCTCTTTCGGAGACCTTTACGTCAGCTCGGAATAAGGAGATCCATTTCCCTCCGATCCCAATCTCTAAAAACTTGCTTTTATTTTCCCTCTTGTGATATCATCATCAGGAGAAGAGGGAGAGAAGAAAACAGTGCAACACTGTTATAGTTTTTTTTATTCTCATCTTCACCAGAAGAAAATATGTGTGTGTTGTTGAAAACGGATACAGAACAACAAGGCAAGGATGTGCTGTGTTTTCGGGATGATGAAGCCTTCTTCCAGATGCATCCACACATTTATCTCTTTGACATGTTTGTTTACCTGACTTGACTTTCGTCTGCTTTTTCCTTCACATACACCTCTCCTCACTAAAACGCTCCTGCCCTCACTTTTTTTGTATCCTTTTTTCCACGAAAGAAGAAAAAAAAATTACTGATCCTGGTGGTGTGCCTGCTGGCCATCCCACACTTTGCTCCACCTTTTCTCCTCACACAATTACTAAGGATGATCCAACGGGGTGGTGTGATGGTGGTTTACATATGTTTCCCGTTTCACTTTATTGCTCAGGATAATACGTGAAAATGGCGAAAAGGAGAGTGGAAAATATATAATCCATTCCATATTTTTCCTCTCCTTTTTCCCTCTCCTTCAAACTACTTTACGATTAGTCTTTACACAGAGTGAAAAAAAGTCCATTTCCATTCTGACTTGTATTCATCATCGGAACGGTTTTTTTTCTCCCTCATGAAAGCAAAAAAAGGAGAGCTTGTAGGAGAGTGCAACAGAAAAAAAAATTGGATAGCAGAAAGTTATTTTTTTGCACTGCATTTTTTTTAAAGTGAAAAAGGTCTGAGGAGAGGAGTTAGCTTTCGATCTCATTTTTCTTCATGGACTATTTTCTAATATCAGACGATGACAAAGACGACACGGACCCATAACCATTACTCATTTTATTGAAGAAGATGAACAAGTTTCTTCTCAAACTCTGTAGCCGGGTGCTGTTCTCTCTGGTGGAGAAAAGGGAGAGAGGTAAAGAAAGAGAGAGAAAAAAACGAGTAGTTCCTTGGAGAAAGTTTAATGTAAGGTGTAGGTACCTACTCATCCTATACATATTTTTTTTTCTGGGGAGGAAGTCAGCAGGATTGGATGGATGGATGAAAGCTACTGGGTATTACAATAGTGGGAGAAGTTGTGAGAGCAAAAAGGGAGAAAAAGAGAGAGATTCGTCAGTCAAGAAAAAGATCCAAAAAAGATTCCTTTTTCTAGGTGTGTCGACTCAGTCAGCGGTGAGGAAGGGGAAAAGCAACAAAAAGTCAACCATGTGGAAATTATTGACGTTAGAGAAGCTACACACTAGGAATGCCCGGGAATAAAGGAATAAGAGAGGGAGAGAGATTCCATCCCATCATTTATAGCTTTTGGCTATGAGACGAGTGCACAATTTCTTTTGCTCTAGCTATTATATTCCTTGATGGGCTTTTCCATTCATTCAGCTGTACTTTGCATTATACCTTCACGTATCGACATTGTCATCATCATCACTATCACGGCCACCGTCGTTGTCGTCCTCCTCCCCTTTTTTCCCCTTAACTTCTTCCTCTTCGGCTTCTTTTTTATTTGCAAGGGAATGCCAGAAAAAAATATGTTCTCTGATGTGCTCTCACATTTATCGAGCTCACATAATTTCCATTGTAGTTCCTACTCTAGCAATATTTCTTCTTTTTTTTGGATAAAAATGGCGGTAATATTTGCAGATCTAAGAAAAACTCGTAATATTAAAAAGTGATTCCAGTCCGTTTTTTATTCGCACCAAATAAAGTCCGTAATAGAATGGTGGGTGGTGGTGGAGCTGAGCTACTTTTATATTTCCTTCCCATGAAAACATTTTCTAAAAAAATGAAACTAAAATCGATTCTGTACACTCTTAGGAATAATCAGGCGTCATTATTAGGAACTCAAGAGAGTGAGAGAGGTGCTCTCACCGTTTCTCTCAAAAAAAAATGCTTTCTATAATCCAGCAACCTATCTCCCGATTGAATTAATACAGGGTGAGCCATAAACATTATTGATTCAATAAATGATATTTACTCGAGACTCTCTGTCCCCCGCTCTGTTTCCCTCTCTTCTATAAAACTCCCTCTTTCTCTTTCTCTGCTCAAAAAAATCCGTAGTCATATTCGGGCCATTTTTCGCCAGAGAATTTAATATTAGAAATGGACGGTGTAGGACGGCCACCACACTCTGCTCCACTTATATTCCTGTCAGTTTTTTTGCCTGGTTCCAGAGAAAAAAAAATATGACGTCCGCTGGCATGCATGCTTGCATACCAGAGGGAGAGAAAATGACTTTATCCTCTGTTTTCTGTCGAGACTTACGAGAGCTCACAGAGAATAAAAAAAGAAGGGAGAGAAGTGAGCGTACCCATACCCCTTGCCAAACCGAATAAAAAGCTATATCGGAGCTCAGAGCGCCCACACAAAAAAAATAGTTGTTGCGTTTTAAGCAGACACACGTACACCCTCAAGTGTGCACTTTACAGGATAATTATAAGGCGGAGAATACGCACAAATCCGCTGGAAAATTATTTGTAAAGCGTACTCAATCCAGAGGGTTAATTGGAGCGGGCTGTAATGATCTCTGCAGGAGCAATTCTGGAATGAAGTGACGTTTTCTCCCTCTCTCCTTCCACTCTCGAGTGTTCTTGGAGAAGAAGAAGAAGAAAAAAAACGGAGTTCTAGATAAAGTTCCACCTCAGCTGAAGCAAGTTCATTTTATTCATGGCAAAACTGTAATTTCAGTTTTCGAGTGTGGGAGAGGGAGAAAGTCCTTTTCCTTTCAAGAGAAATATTTTTCTGGCTCCCTTCCACCACTCTGATGATAACTGTAGTAATGACACACTTGCCTAACTAGACAGATAAACAGTCTCCACACTAGTGATAAACTTTTCGGTTTCTCTCCCATTCTCTCCCTCACTCTCCCTCCGTTCCTCGACTTTCCCCTGGCCCTACGCTATCCCATCCAATTTTCGTTAAAGGATATAATGATGGGAACGCAAAAATATGGGAGGGTTCCCTTTCCTGTCTTCTCCTTCCAAAGGTCTTTCCTTGCACTCTTCACTCATGCATGGCTTCCCTTCGCTCTTCCTCTACACCAGAAAAAAACCAACTTTCTCTCCTTTTAAAGGGATACATATGACTTGTTCCACTCTGACAGAGAAACTTTTTTTTCGGGTCTTTTGCAACAGTTGATAGATATCTTTACGACGTTTGAGTTTACACAATAATACACTCACACAAACAAAATGGCTCCTTTCCTTCCTCAAATAGAGGGCCAGACGGTGAGAGGAGATGGAGAGCGCGTGCTATAAAATATTCCAATTTTTTTTCCACCAGTGCCATTCACGTCACATGTACAATATGCGGAGTGAAAGTGCCCGTTTAAAATTCACTTCTTCCCTTCAGATTTTTTTTTACATATTCCTTTTCAAAGAGAGAGGGGAAAGCGCACTTGCATGCGAGCTGAAAACGGTGAAGCAGGAACTCAACAACCCTTTTTATGTTGCTACCTCAGCTCCGTCATTTTCTCTGCTCGAGTTTTTCTAGTGAGCAGCAACAAAAAAATCAAGACTAATAAAATATTTTCTAAACCTCCTCCTTAAGGTGAAAATATTTTCTTGCATGTTCCCACATCCAATTGAAAGGAAAATGAGTGACTAGGAAAAATAAAAAGTTGGGGAAGGAGTATGAGAAAACAGAAGCTTTTTTTTGTAATGTCGTGTGTGAGGGTAACCATATCATTAGGAGGACTGCTGGCAGCTGTTCCACTTCCTTCTGAGAGTACTGTTTAGAAGTGAGCTTGAAACTTCAAGGAGGAATCAGCTGATCCATTCATTTAGGACTTAATTCATGGGAAGAAAATGTGAGGCAGTTATTAAGTGTAATAATATCCGTCATAAAAGCTACACGTACGAATGTGTAAAAGCGTGTGTTTGGATGGGGATGGTTTGTCCTCATTCCACGGCTGGCCCCATTTTGCACGGGCAAGTTCACGTGCAAATGGCTTGGCCGCCACCTTCAGCCATAATAAAAAAAAATGCAGATATGGAGAAGGAAGGTGGAAAGAAAATTATTATTTTTTTTCTTGTTTGCAGTGGATTTTTAACAAAGAAAATAGCAAGTAAAAAGCTCGAGACAGAGAGAGAAGGAACAAAATAGAGGAAGAAATAAACAGAGGGAAAATATGCACGACTTCTTGTGCAGTCTCCGTCTCCTCTATATGATGAGGATGGGGATGATTATGATTGATGATAAAAGAGAAAAAGCCTTATTTTCGGGAGTCTTCTGGAGAGAGTGGGGAGAGGAGATCTAGTATCATCATGGTCTACTCTCACTCACTCTCCAGTGTCTTTATCTTGTGCTCAGATTTTTTTTTCATGGGCACATTTGCAAGCAGTGAGGGGAAAAGAAGATAAAGCTAGTGAGCAAAATGCTTAACAAATTACTGGAGTGAAGTGTAGTGTTCTCTCCACTTTAAAGTCAGAGGAGTGTGGAAGATGATGAGTCTTCATGGACAATAAAATACACAAAAGGAGCTAAATGGATCGCTCCGATAGTATGCATAATTATGGTCACATTATAATACGGCTCCGCCAGCACATACTCTTTTTTCCTCTCCATTAATGTGGAATAAAATTTGCATGAATTTCCTTTCCGCCTTTTTTATTTCCTTTTTTTCCCTTCTTGAGTCAGTTCAAACCGGCACAAGGACCAGCAGGAGTGAGGGAGAAAACGCTGGAATTTTTGGAGCACCACTGCAGCATACATTTCTATATTTTTATGCTGGGGGGAAATGATAGATGGGAAAAGTTTGTGCTGGAATGTAAACATATTCATTAGCATTATTTTTTTTTCACTTCCCAACAAAAATGAGCATGGGCAGTGATTCGTCGTAGCATAGAAAAAAAAAGCTAAGTTGCTGCATTATTCAGACTACAAATTATTTTGATTTGGGTGAGAGTGCGGGGAATAGAAAGGGGGAGCGTTTGGGGAGGAATAATTGCTTTAATGAGGAGCATTTAGGATAATATAATCAGGAGCGTCTAAAGAGGAGGCGCGAGAGAAAACAAAGAAAAAAAAATTCAACAAACTCTAAATGGACTGGGATGGGTTTATTAGCAGAGCAGAGTAGATAAGCTGGGTAAGCAGGACAACAGCACTCTGCTCTCCCCCCATAATTTTCATTTTCTTCTCCATTTTCCCCCCACATATCTCGCTGTCTTTTTCCCTCTCCCCTAATGGATTTATAAAAGGGATCATGACTTCACTCGCCACAACCTCCACCTCTTCACACTCCTCTCCATTTTTTCCCTGCTATCTTGTTTATCCACAAAAGGCAGCGGACATGAGACATGAGCGGATGGAAAAAATTGCAAGAGGGAAAAAAGGATGTCACCATGGAATAACCTAGCCAGTGTGTAATCATAAAAGTCATGGGAATAACACTTGCTTGCCCTCCAAATATTGTCTTCGCCCTGCCAAATATTTCTTTTGAGGGGACTAATGGCAAGCCAAACCACCAGGAACAGGGAGAAGGAAGAAAGGAAGAATTTATGAGCGTGACTCGATTACTCTTTTTTTTCTCTGTTGCTCCTCTTCCTTTTCTGTCCCTCCAAACCCAAACAAACACGGACTTTACTCTCTCTCTCTTTTCTCTCTCTCGGGCTTCATTTTTATTCCTCTTTTTTAATATTAACGTAAGTCGTGGATAAGTAGTATGTCTACAGAAGAGGTCCGCGAAGATCTTACAGCGCTCGTTTATTGCAGAAGGTGACCTTTGAGGGAGATAGCGCCTATCTTTTTTCTTGTTAAAAAAATATAGCCCATCTTCATCCCATTAGGTTCACCTCAGAGTTAAGTAGATTAAATGTGAGTAGCAGGAAAATGAAAAAATGACGATTTAGATATAGGCGATGCATACTAGAAAAGGAAATAAAGAGTAACTTACTTAGTATTAGTAGGCCTGGGACATTTCATCCAAAACTTTATTATTTTTCTTTGCGGTGAAGGTGAACTCCTCTCCACTTGTCTTTCTCCATATTATTCATATGATGACACATTCTCGAAAGTTTCATAAAAAAGAAAAACTATTTATGGCGAAGAGGGCGAGTACTGCTGGCGAAACTTTTTGTCTTCTTCCCAGCCCCTCTCCTTTTCCGTTTTTTGAGTGTTCTTTCTCTCCCTCTTTCTCTCGCCTACCACAAAGTCGTGATGAAGTGTGTGTCCCTTCTTAATTAGTTTTGTTGGTTCTAGTAGGACAGAGAACGGTGGTGGTAGAAGGATGAGGTATAAAATGTGAGTGCGGTAGTGCCGTATACGGCTTCCTTATTTTATCTCCTTCCTATGCCATTTTCCTCCATTCTTCGGCTAAACGTGCAAAATTTTGTGGATAACTGTCGTCAGGGATGTAGTAGCGGATCCCGTTTTCTCACTCAGGTGAACACGCGTATGACTGTGAGAAAAAAAAAGTTTACTGTCACTGACACAACTACTTTCTCCGCTGACGACTAAAAAGGTGAAGGGATTAAATGCAAAAAATGCAGCGTTTTTTTTATTTCTGGTATGACTAGAACTGGAATGGTATGACGTGATATTTAAGAAATGGCAACTATTCCACTTGGGTCAACAAAAGTTACAAGTTGTGGATAGCCTTCTGATGTGATCTCGATCTCACATCCGAAAATAAAGTGGAAAGGAAACGGTTGGATTCCCTTCCCGCAACTGGATATCTCATGCTTTCCACGGAGGAATACTTTTTTTTCCTTCCTGTTGAAATTGAAACCCTCAATATTTATTCATTTACTTATTTTGAAAAGGGAAGTTAATTCTGTATTATTTAGGATTAAAAATCCGTGATGAAATTACACCAGGGACTGCCACTGACTGAACTTTATTTGGAAAATACTTTCCCTTCCTCCCTTTCCCTCTCTTTCTCGCTACTTTTTTTCGGTATCACTTTCTCCCTACTTTTATTTTACAACGCAGCTCCTTTCATAATACACTTTTTCGCCAACTTTTTTTTCCTTTTGTGTACTTATTTCGATAAAAAGGGAAACTTTGTTAGGCTTAGCAAACAATGGATTCTGCTACTGCTAACGCTCCAAATAAACTTTTTCAATTTCCTTCCTCCTCTCGCTGGAAAAAAGGAAACAGCAGATGGAGAGTTAGAGAGAGGATTCTGAGAAACGCAAAATTTTTAGTAAAATGTCTGTACTTTGAAGGAGCGAACGCGCGCTTTTTTTTTCCTCTACAAGCGAACAAAGTATATTTTATGCATTGGCAAATAGCAACAAAGAAAGAAAAATTTATATCTACGAACACTTCAACTTAACAGTTTTTTTCTCAACTTCAGAATCAGCAACACCACCACTACCACCTTTAATTCAAATTATTTAGTTTCCACTGGAAATTGCAGAGCTTTCAGGAAACTAGCGTCAACATTAGCATGAGGCTACTTTCTCTCTCTCCCTCTTCTTCTGACTCGACAATCAAAAAAACTTTTTTTATATTTTTTTTCTCTTCGCTCACGTTCACAATCAGTACAAAGCTACTACAGAGTAAAAGTGATCAGAGTACGATCTAGTGATGCAAGTATTAATATCAGTAATAACAGTTAGAGCCACTTGCTTTAGTTAGCCATTCCATTCATGAATAGAGCTGGCGAAGGGAACCCGTAGGTCCGAAAGGAAGAAAGGGAAGTTGATTCCCCGTGAAGTAAATTGGAGTTAGTTCTTTGTAATTTTTATTGCTTCTCCAATTCAATCCACTTTTTCCTCTTTTCGAAGTAAAGTCCAGACTCTGAGATTTGGTTTTTCTTCTTCTTTTTTTTCTTTTCTTACCTCCTGATCGTATGCACGCACACACACAGCGATTTTTTTCAATGGAAGTGAAATTAGTGAACGGAAGAAAGAAGGAAGTTGGAGAGAAAATAATTCATTTGTAACTGGTTGCTTGCTACTCTCCACTCTTCACCCGATTTCCATATTATTAATATTCACAGGATGAGTAGGAAAAAAGCAATAATTTCGACTTCAACTCTCGCTTCCTTTTCCCCAGTCTCCCTCCTGAGCTGTGAGGAACAAAGTGGAAGAAGAAGGAGAAGCGGGGACGTGTTCGCTCTCTTTGCTTTCCTGGCACGGTATGCTGAGGAAAACTCTCGTTTTGGCCGTTAAAGTATGGGAGACGGTGGCGATGGTGGAGGTGAGCTTCTCTGGTGCTGCTCCTCCGCCAGTTTCTCTCAACGTCCTTGTGTGTTGTGGATGGATGGATAGATGGTGAAGGAGGAAGCCTTAACTGGTTTGCAGCAAGCAGCAAAACAGTTTTTCGAATACGTGAACAGAAAAGCTGCGAGTCGACTTTGTTCCCTGGTCGGAGAGACGGAGAAATGTGTGCAGTTTATGTGCGAGTCAGGAGGAGTTGTACAACGACGTGAGAGGAAACCGTGGAAGGAGGCCGTGTGGATGGGAAACGTCCATAGAATAATTTGCAATAATTAGAAATTGACGGCTTGGTCTGCCACAGGGCTGCTTCAATCAAGCGGAGCGAACAGCTCGCCGGAACACAGAATCTACAATGAATCAACAGGGCAATTAACGAGGGAAAACAGGAAGGGCTTCATACATTTGACTGGAATTGGATGTCATCTCCTTGGTCGGTGCTCCTGTCAGCGCTGCCGGTAGCAGTTCTGGGGCACGGAAAGGGAACTGGGGTAGAACGGGCATTGTTGTCGTCGCATCCGTCACTGGCGCCAGAGTGCCTACTGGCGGGGTGTGCATTCAGCCACCACCTTTTAATTTTGAGTCGGTGAATTTGCTGCTGATGAAAGTCGGTGGCAGCAGAAGGAACGCTAGAACGGAAAGGTTGGTTTGACAAGGGAAATGAGAGGCCATCTACATCATCCTCAGTCAATTTCGTTGGACCAGATGAGCCCACCATAGGCGAAGTTTCTATTTCGATGGTTGCGTCCCTCTGAAACTCCACTAAGCCTTTCTGGTTTGACGAGGACGGGTGAGGGTGAGGTGGTGGTGATGGCTCCGGGACAACGTAGACTCTGCCGGAGGAAGCGCTCATGGAGAATGACTTGTTGATGTAGGAATAATTCTGTGATCCCAATTTGTATTGTTGTTTCTGGAACCCGTCTGCTGCATCTTCACTTTCTAGGTCGCCAGAAGCGTTGGCAGCTTTATCCGGTTTTATGATGTAGGTATGGTGAGAAGTCACCTCTGGCGAAGAAGAGAATTTTATTAACACGAGTATGGCTATTCTTTACACTTACTTTCATCCTGGGGACTATGTTTCACGGCTTACCTTGTAAGCTGTCAGATTTCCTCCAGCGAAAATGGTGAACGGTGTACAGAACGGTGAAGAGCAAAAGTACTCCTCCAGCAGCTCCCATCGCACGAACAACCTTCCCCTACACAAAAGTCCAGAAAAAGCTTTTTTTTAAAGAATGTGTGTGCACCGTAGTCCTTTTCCAAATCCGCAAAACAAGATACTATCTCAAAGTGTCTGGAATACTTTTTTACTGGCTTACTCTGTCGCTGTACCCTTTTCGCTCAGCTTTTTCTAAACCAGCACTTTTTTCAACTGTTAGCATCACACCGGAAGTTCGAAATATCTGCGTTTCGTTTTGGGTTTCCTCTATGATACATTGGTAAATGCCTTCATCCGCCTTTGTGACGTCCTGAGCTTGTCAGAAAAAAAAAGAAAAATTTCTTTAGTATGGCACTCACGAATATTCTCACGGAATTTGAGTGGGACGTAACTCCTAACTTTTATGACAAGGCTCCCTGTAGATTGATTCAGACTAAAGTTGTCATGATCGAAATCGCTTTCTTCATCCTTCTGATACAGACTCTCTTGACTGATAACCATATGTCTGCTCGGAACTAGCCAGAGTATAATGTAACGAAAGTCATGTTTTATGATGACTGGACAATTCAATACAATTTCTTGGGCGGTTCTATCTGAAACTTTTCTGGAATATCTTACTAGTGAAGAAAATTCCGAAGGGGGTCGGGACGCACTTGCAAAATTATAAATTGCGATTATAGGTAGCAAAAGCAAAGCTTTTTGGATAAATTGCGGCATAATTTACTTAAAATGATTGTGAGTGGAGTACTTATGAGAGTTTACATGGAGGTCTGGGCCTGTTCGGCCCTTTTGAGCTATCTCTTTTATAGTAAGCCCGACAGCACTAATTGCTGCCATTCCACTAATTAATGAGTGGCGATTGCAGGTGTTCCGATTACAAATACGTTAAAGTATTTACATATGATGTCAATTAAAATGAAATTAATTAGAAGCGCAGAAAAAATATTTACAAATTGTTATCAATTTTAGCGCTTAATTGCAAGAGTGAAAAACAGCAGCCAACTGAAAAACTATTTTCTACTCTATTATTTTCAGGCAATGATCCGACTCGGGGAATTAATTAAGGACGAGAGGAAGAAGAAGAAGAGCCCTTAATCAACTCGGGATCCTTCTTATCAAGATGCGTGCTACAATTAGTGATAATTACTTTTAGCACACTACAACATCAAAAAATTAGAGTGTGAAAAGGGAAACCAATAACTCATTAATTTTTTTCCTTAGGAACAGTGCACATCATTTCCAATAAAAACTTCATTAATATCAGCACGGCATCATATTAAACATATTAAAACTCCTTGTAAAATCCACACATTCTATACTGTACTTAAAAAAACAATACATTTACAAATTACAAAGATTTCGGAATAAAACCAATTGCAAATTTCCAACTTTAATTTCAGCAATAAAACTTTTAAATGCTCTGCCAAAATCATAGCCAACCTTTTTTTTATGCTCTAACCTCAACTGCAACTTCCTCCTTCACCGTTACCCAATATATACCCCACCACTACCTAAATTATTATTATTCAATTATCTTATTTTTCCTGTTTGCAACAGCCCAGCCACAACATTCGCAGCGCAACATCTCACAACGCCAAAATTTTCTAACGTTTTTAGCTCAACCAACTTTTATATTTTTTCCTGCTGGCATGTCTCCATCTGCTGATCCCACTCCACAACAGTGTCTGAGGATCTATCTCTGCAAAAAAATATATATTTCCCCACCTTTTCTCATCATCGCCACTATCATCATGAAACTATCAGCCTTACAAAAAAAATTTTTTTTACGCCTTTGTGCTCTTAACATATCATGCTCCTGCTAATACTCTCTAAAATGTTGATTAGGTATGCTCACACGAAAAGGCGATGACTAATCGCAAAATGTTCGTATTAAACCATACAGAAGCCATATATCCACATTATCATCTTCGAAGAAAAACAGACATTTTTCATGCACAGGAGAACCAGGAACTCCTTGTGACTATGAGTGTACGGCTATGACGCTATATCGCAATGCCAATGTTTGTGTAAACTTGCTCTTTGTACAAAAAAAATCACTTTTTTTTGTTCCATGCCCAAAATGCCTATTAAAACCCAAAAATCGTATATAAGAGGAGCATATATGCACTATTACACGTATTTTTATTTGGAAGTCCACGAAAAGTGTTGAAGCTGAGCTGAGCGCAACCATACCGTCAGTAGCGAAAACAGATGATAGGATGACTATTGAGTGGGCTCCTTGAGCTATTCAGCTTACTAACTTCTCCTCCAAAAAAAAAAATATTGTAAGTCGGCCACTACTCCCCCTCGATCTCGCCCTCCTGCTCATATGTACATACATATTTTGCCAACTTGTTCGTATGATGAATGGCAATGGCACCATTTGACTAGCACAGTCCTCTTAGTTCTTCTCAGTCCTCATGATAAAGATGATGGTGGTGGTCTGGTTCTGGTGCGGTGAGCAAATCCACACTTCGCATGAAACGAAAATACTGAAGCCAGAAAGTATTTAGTAGTAAATACATAATAGAGGAAAATACAAGATCATCATCAGTTGTAGTAACAATAGTTAAGTGGAGTAGTAAAAGCAATGTTATTATAAAATATACTTTTTTTATGTATGAAAAAAAAGTACTCGTCAGCAGTTTAAGTTTAACCAGCAATAGTGCTGAAGAAAGAATAAAAAAGAAGTTCCAAAATATATAATTTTTTTAGTACTACGTGTATACCAGCGCTGGTCTTATGACGATGATGATGGTCATCGTCACATTGTGATGACGGCGGACCTCTTGGATTAAAGGAGGAAATTAAATGTTTTTTAGAAAAAGTAACTACTTTTCGTTTACTTTTTTCAGAATTTTACTCGTCAGCAGTTTAAGTTTAACCAGCAATAGTGCTGAAGAAAGAATAAAAAAGAAGTTCCAAAATATATAATTTTTTTTAGTACTACGTGTATACCAGCGCTGGTCTTATGACGATGATGATGGTCATCATAACATTGTGATGACGGCGGACCTCTTGGATTAAAGGAGGAAATTAAATGTTTTTTAGAAAAAGTAACTACTTTTCGTTTACTTTTTCAGAATTTAGTTTGTGGTTGTTACTAGTGCGTTAAAAATCTAGAAGAAGAGATAAAAAAAGGTATATTTAAAAAAAAATATATATATGTAGATGTAAAGGTGATGTAATTAAAGTTGGGTTTTAATGAAGGAAGTGTTTTGAAATGAGTAGGGAGGAGGGGAGTAGAGTGAATAAATAAGAGACGGAGGTTGACTTTAGGCTTAAAAAATTTTTGTGATGATGTAAGAGTGAAGAAAGGAGTAGAAAAGATTTGGAAAAAAATAATGATAATTTTGATACTGCACGCAAAGGACAACTCCAAGTAGAAGGATTTTATGAGTGTAGTTGTGTAGTCATGATAGGTGCAATTAAAATTTATTTGCACTTGTAGGCTGTGTACTTAGTGGAGCGGAGAGGTTATAGTGAACTTGTGAAGGCGGACAGGATAGAGCAGCTGAAAAAAAGCACGTTATGGTTTGTATAGTGCTGAAAAAATATCAGCGTAGTAAGTTGCAAATCATCAGCGAGACATAATTGGCTGTAACTGAGATATTATATTTTAAGTGGTTGGGTAAATACAGAAAGATAAAATAGTTTCGCTCTTAATTCCACTATCTTAATCAATTGTTGAGTCTTTGAGTGTGAAGTGAGAGTGGGGAGGAAATATATCTAGGGGACAGAGATCAGTTGTTTTTTAGGTGGAGAGGGGACGATGAATGTATAAAAAAAATAATCAAAACTGGAACTTTTAATGAAGTGCGTTAGATAGGAGGTAGCATTAAAACAAAATCAAAGGAGTAGTGTTATATAGAGCATATCTAGGTTTGGCAGTGCAGAGTCAAGATGGAGAAGATTCCCATTGGCAGGATTTCAGTTTGTTAAATATTTAATCAGATGGTGAAGGTGTTTAGGTGCTCTGGAGAAAATAGGAAATTGTAAATGTAGATGAGTTAGATTAATGTTTTTGAAGGGAGGACTTGAAAAAAAAAGTTTAGTGGAGGTTTGCCAATGGAGATTATGAAATTAGCAGCTTTCGTTTGTCCCCAGTAAGTTATAGTTAGAAAGATTTGGATTTGAGTATTTACAAAATTTTGTTGAGTGGAGGAATCGAATATTACAACTGTTGGATTGTAGCAGGGCTAGTGTGCAGGTTATTTATTATGCAGTTTGTGCATTTTTGTGATCGATAGATTTACGGTTATTTAGTGTTTAGTCTAGTGGGTTGGATTTCGGTAGCGGTGAATTGTTAACGACGAAACTAATTCAAGTAAGTTACAAGCCTGGACGTAGATGCGCGTAGGTGGTAGAATTGTGAAGTCTCTTCGTTGTTTGCTGCAGCTCATTTCCCATTGCAATTGCTTATCAATAACTGTCAATGAGCACAAAGCAGCTGACTGCTATTTTTGTATATACATTTGTATAGTGTATTTATTGTTGATGTCTCCAGTTTATAGTCATTCCGGTTGACTGTTTGTCATTATTTGTCATTTGTTACGTGTGAGATGATCTTTTCGATGTCCATTTTGTCAGCTGTATATAGCTAAAATTGAAAATTTAACCTTCGGACAGCAACCAGAGAAAAAAGTGGGCGGTATTTGGTCAATAAATGATTTAGTTTTAAGGGAGTTTGAGTTAGTTAAATTAATACTACTCATCGTCAGTCATTCAATTTAGTAGTGATGTAGTGTAGTCGGTCAGACAATAGTTAAATGAAAGAGAACTAATCATCAGTAACTATTTGCTTTCCTTCTTATGCAGACCCAGCAAACCGACTGACTGAGGAGCAATTTTTAAAAAAGAAACTTTTAAAATTTTCCTATACACTTAAGCAAGGTATTTATCTTCCGCTTTCTCTTCTCTTCTGTGGACTGTGGTGCACTTTTCAAGCTTATCTCCACCCTCTCATCTTATCCCTTCTGTTCTGAAGCAAAAGCATGTGGATTCCATAGGTGTGGAATAGGATCAATCTAATATGGAACCGTGTGAAATAGTTGCCTCATCGATTTCTGGAACTACTACTGGAAGACCGATCTTAATTCACAGTGATAGCTGTTCGTGTGATAACAATTTTAATTACTTTTGTGTAGTCACGTAAAAACTCGTGTTGCTGTTCCGGTTAAACACTTCATCCTGTTCCCAAATCAACTCTGACATCCTCCTTGCCACCCTCTTTCTTTGTGTAGAATATAGAATTACCTATATACTTAGAATTTGCTTGCTATTAGAAAAGTAACAATTACACTGGGCAGAATTAGAACTTTATTAATTGTGGTTGTATTATTCCAGGTACTTCGGATGACCCTAACATGGCACCAGGTAGGAATTTGTCATCGGGAAATGTCAGGGAGAATCAGCCACTGTTGAGAGTTGACGATGATCGGAATCCCACTTACAGAAACTGCTTTCCAGGTATGTTAATAAAATAAAATGTATTTAATAACCGCTTTACGTACTCATGAAACCTTTTATCAATTACCTGCTGTTTACTCCACTTCAGATGATCCATTTTTTGACGATCTAATACGGCAAGCGGAAGCGGCAATAGATTGTGGAATATTACCTGAAAGAATATATCAAGGCTCCTCGGGATCTTATTTCGTTAAAAGCGTTGTTAATGTAAGAGTGCTAATTTTATATTGGTTGGACTTTGAAAGTGAAATTTTAAGAGAGACCTCATTGCTGTACGGATTTCACATTTCAGCGTACTTATTTTGATATTTTCACACATGTTTAATGGTCTCTAATTTTTTAAAATCATTTTTAAACTTTTGTGAAAATGTACTCCTTTTTAGGTTGTCCGTTTAGTCAGCGAAACTTTTAACTATATGAGAATTGATCGAGAGAAAGCTCGTGCAAAGAGAGCAGTGTCTGAACGCTTTCCAGCACTAGGTCGCAGATTTCATAGACTGGGATTGCCACCCAAGGTATACGATTTTTGCTAATATTATGACAATTAACTGGCAAGTGTATAATTGTAACTTTTTATTCATGTAAAATATCGCGTTGTGCTATAGGCGGGATCCTTTCAGGTATTTGTGGAAGGCTATAAGGATGCAGAATACTGGCTACGTCGATTTGAGTCTGACCCACCTCCTGAAGGAGTAATGAAAGAATTCCAGCATCAATTTGAAAGACTTGTCGTGCTAGACTACATCATCCGTAATACGGATAGAGGAAATGATAATTGGCTAATTAAATACGAAAAGCCAGAACCTACTAAGGAGGGTGAAGAAGAAGTGAGCAAAATTTCTATTGAAAGTTTTGATTTACAGTAAAGTATAGTTATTTTTATTATTATAGTATATTTTTTCCATTATAACGATCACAATTATGTTTCCAGGAGTGGAAAAGTCCACGGTCACCAAACATCACAGTAGCAGCAATTGACAACGGTCTTGCATTCCCATTTAAGCATCCCGACTCATGGCGTGCGTATCCTTACCATTGGGCATGGCTCCCGTATGCAAAAGTGCCCTTTAGTCAGGAAATCAAAGACTTGGTACTCCCTAAAATTAGAGACATGCGCTTAGTGATGGAATTATGTGATGAATTATTTTTCCTTTTTAGTGTAAGTTAGCAGTTAATACGACTACTTCCTTTTGATGTTTGATATGTAAATAATGTTGAAAGATGTATATGAAAATTTAAAGTGTAACTGATTGTGTTAATTTTTCTTAAAAATATGTAGCAAGATAAGGGTTTCGACCAGAATATGTTTGAGAGGCAGATGGCTGTGATGAGAGGCCAAATTTTAAATCTTAGTCAAGCGCTGAAGGATGGACGGAGTCCGGTCGAGCTTGTTCAAATGCCTTCTGTAATCATTGAGAGGTAAGAACTCAAGTTACCACGATTTAAAGAACAGCCACCGCACTACTAAACTCCAAACATAAACCACACTCTTTTCTAACTTAGATCTGCTGACACCAGCTATCCCCAAACTCGGTCATCAATTCCTGGTACCAGTACAGATTCCGCAGCTAGTCGGCTCCAGGACATTAGTTATAGATTTAAACAGTCATTCACGCGAACTAATCCCATCTTCTCGTGGTGTTAAATTTAGTTAATTCATCATGATTTTTAAAAGAAAGTATAAATAATGCGCATTTTTGCATAATATTTGTTTTCTTGTATTGTTTCACGAAAAGAAATAAGAATCAAAAATTAAAAAAATTGTATACCTGCTGAGCATAAACGGAAATGTGTTACGAGAAACTCTCCCAACCAGCTCCTTGTACTGAAACTGAAACTTTCTTACAATTTGAAAAAGAAAAAAATTGAAAAGCACCAAGTAATCTTCTACTATGTAATTTACTTTTATAAATGAGAAAATGCATATTTTTGGTAGAGCAGCACCCGTACAATATACACAAACTTGCTTGTATTGTAAAGTCAGTCACCATCTGAGTGTTTTTGTTCTGGCTATTTTGTTTTAAGTGATTTAACATGTAGTTTAGCAAAGTTAGAAACAGTAATGAAGCATGTACTGCAGCATTTGTGTATTGGCCTAATTATTTTTATGACAAATATTACTGTCTAAATTGTACACTAGGTAATTTAAATGTGATAAA
>JAHZND010004342.1:0-14863 GCA_027744115.1 Acrocyrtus sp. NNG-2020 | reverse complement strand
GCCAAGCCAAATCAGCGCCACCGTAGTTAATTGGGAAAGGAAAAGTAAAATATTGCCCTATCATGTGGAAAAGCAACACTGGGAAACGAAAGTTTGCGTACAAAGTTTACAACAGAACGAATTTGAAATGAGAAATTTTATGCAAGGAAGAAATAGAAAAGACCTTTTTCGAATGGTAAGAGCGTGGACCGCGCTCTTTAATAACAATTTTAAATGTATCAACTCGGTATAGTTCCCGGGTAAAATTATAAATTCTAGACTCAGAGTTACTAGCGAAAGAGATAAGACGTACACTGGTCGGTACGTTCAAATATTCTTGCCTAGGTAGTACCGTTTCGCTTTTCCTTTTCTATTGCAAGGTACAACATAATCGATTAAAATTCTACTGTCAAGTGTTCTCAGAACTTCAGAAGCTTTCGGCTTTTTCGTAGTCGTGAATTCCATTAAAAACTATATATAGCCTATGAAGAGTATCCATTAATTACCAATTTCTGCTAAAGTTGTTCCCACAGTTTGAATCCGCTCAATTTTAAGCTTCCGGGGATGAATAAAGTTCAGATATTACTGTCGTTCGTTTTGTTATTGCCGCTTTCATATGCGTTCTCACTCAGCAAAATTCCTATAGATTAAACCAGTTTGCTGCGTCAGTAGCATCTATAAGGATCATCACATTCCAATTTCCAATTCTGGTAATAAACATGTCGTAAAGTGATAAAGCTTGAAAAGCAGTGCAAAAGCTTGAAAAAAGCCTTGAATATTGTACCTAGTGTAACCTATTTCTGTATAGCTTGTACTCGTCCTCAATTTTTATCGTGTCATATTCATCATCACAAATATTTTCATGTATCATTCTGTCATTATAACCGTCTACTTTTGTAATCGGCAGGGATATTAAATGGATAATGGAGGATGTTTTAATTTGCTTAGACCGTCTTTTCATATAATTATGCACACTCGTCATCACGTGCGTAGTAGGTTGCGTGCACTTAAATTTCATTTCATCCTTCAGCCAATCAATAAAGTCATGTAATATTGACATGATTGCAGTTTATTTTATGCATTACTGCAACCGGCACGTAGGATGGTACGAGGGTCATAGTGGAATTGTATATTTAGGTGTGTGGCATGACAGCAGGATACTGCTGGAGTTCGTCCAGTAATTTTGTGCTGACTGTGCACTCTGCTGACGATGACACATCTTCACATCTCATTACTCCAGTATTCAAACGATTTGTCTGGCTGTGTTGTTGCTCGTTCAATGTCCACATCATTTCCAGCTTTTGGCTTTGCCTACGAAAACAACATTTTCAGACAAGGGTACCTAAGTACAGATAAGCGATATGCCATAAGCCGTAAATTACGTACTTGTAGTATGTAACGAGCGTCTGCTTTGTAACAAGATAATTTCATGGCTCATAGCTTATAATAGTTTGCTTACCGCTTACTATCAAAATTTACAAAAAAAATGGAATGATTCATGCGTACGTAAGTTAGTTAAATCAACGCAGTCACACGAGTTTAACGCAAGTTAGCAAATTGCTATCAATATGTTATGCAAAATTAGTAAACACTTTTTTGAAAGGAAATACATAAAGTATCCCTCAGTGGAACAACAGACAAACACAGGATGCGATGACACATTATTGGTATTATTGCGCCACTCTACTCTCTGCTTATCATTCAGTTTTGTATTGCATTGCACTCTTCCATGATACTTTCACTACTTGAAATTAATTGGGGGTACCTAAATTTATAAACGAAAGTCGAATATTATGCTAGTTTTGTTAGTTATGAGGTACTGATCGGTACTGATATGCCAGTAGACATTTCCATAAGGGCTTAAACCAGTAGTGAAATGTGTGCCAGTGACAGGACACTTTTGACCGTTTTCTGTTATTTAAAGCATCAATTATGTACTTATCAGTATCCGTTGTCAGCTTATCAGCTAAACTACACTTACACATTAGAACTTTGGCTATCTGATTTTGCGCAATATCGCTTTTTCCTTGTCAATGCCATGCAAAAATCCTACCTCAATTTTTCCACTTAAAGCAAACTACGTTTTCATTCCAATTTTTGAGATGGTGTATCTACGCAGATGCATTGCATTATCTTAACAAAAAGTGTTTTCATTGATTACTACGAAATTCTCTCTCTCTCACACCCGCTCACTCTAATTCCTCAAAATCAGTTGATGAAATGAAACTTCTCCCAATCCCAATCAAATGACTACAGTATAAATGAATGCTAAAAAGAATGAGTAAGCCAGCATACTCTTACACACGTATGAAATTTTTCTGAACTGTGTGTAATCGTGTTTTCCATTCTCTAACATTGCATTTTCACCAAACACCAAAGCCAAGCTCTTTTTATGACTTCACATTTACATATACACGAAAACCTTCCATTTCCATACAATTGCCTATCTATAGCCATTGGTCACTTTTGCCAGGGCTAAATGAAACCAGACAATGATCATGTTCCCGATGATCGTTAGTACCATCATCTTGTAAGTCCGTCCGCTGAAAAACATCCTCGTGGTTGTTGGCAACTCTTTTCTATCCTCTGCCAATGAACGACTAACGAGTTTGCTTTCCACTCTGAGTTCATCATCAAAAAGTTTTTAAACGTTTACCATTTTTCTCTTCGCATCTATCCTTCTAGCCGAGGATAAAGATGGTCTTTACATTTACAGCAGCAGCCTACAACAAAATCCAAACTACCCATCAAAAGATTTTTTCGCCATGTAGTTTTCAATCTTCTCTTCATCCTTCTACATCTGTATGCAGACGCTGCCACTCTGTGACTCTAACTTTAGCACTCATGATTCAGCAATCGCTGTACGTACTAAAATGTAACGTATGCAATGCAGAAGCTCTTCTACAAAGGAGCGAGATGCTTATTTTCGTATATGTCTCTGTCCTATTTCCAAGGTCATGAAGAATTTCAAGTGCAATGACTGGTTTTTTTCTTCATATCATCACTCCTTTTGTACTCCGGGCTTAGACTTACATAAAGAAAAATTAGGAGTGCACTTAAGACTTGGAAGAAAGCTTGCGGTAATGATCGGTTTGAAATGATTTTCCTCGTTAGTCTGAAGCGAAGAAGGATTTAATGAAAGGGCAAAGGACAACATTTGAAGTCATGGACGAGACTTGTAAAAAGACAAAATATGCTGAATGGGAGGGGAAATGCTCTTTCCACCAAGTTTAGGATGTCACAAAACTCCCATTCAACTTGTGGGATATAAGTTTAACGGAAAACAGAGCAGTTGGGAATAGGAGTTCCTGAAAGATTCCATTCTGAGCTTGGAGTAATTCTAAGAATTTCCAAGTTTGTTTTTGTAATCTTTTGAATGAAATTTTTAAATACCGATGATTTCACAATATTTCAAAACAGAGCATTTTCTTTTCAGCTGCTTCTACCTTCCCAAGCTTCCCACAACTTTACATTTCCTGCTTTTTAGTTCTACTCCCTCACTTGCTGCGTAAAATCTGTGTTTACTGTGCACCTTTTAATATGCAATTCATTCAGCCAGTCTCAATGCACAAAGGGAGCAAGCATTTCCGTGAAGTTTGGACTCTTCTTCTTTGCTGAAAATAAGGACACGTACAAAACTTTGTACAAATATAGTGTGACAGATTTCCGCTGAAAGTTCTGAAAGGGTACAAGTTTCTGGCAGAACTTTTGTGCATTGTGTTCTCGTCTTACAAGTTACAGCAACAAAACGTTCTTGGCTTATTGCGCTACTTTAGCTACGAAAAAGACGTACCTAAAGGATAAGTGTAAGCTTTTTTGCCCAGTGCCACCTACCCCATTATGGAATATTATGTACTATTCAAATTTACTTTAAAGGTAATCCTAAGTGCTAGCACAAAGTGCTTTAGCGTATTTATCTTGGGTCCTTTCAATGTGCAATTGTGTGACTCCTAATTCCCAAAAAACTAGTTATGCTAATGTATGCGTAACTCTACAACGTATTGCAATGTAGCCGATATATTTCTTGGAAATTTTAACTAATCCATATACCCCCTCTTGTAGCAACTCTTTTTTTGTTAGCATCTTTACCAAGTCCACCATTTGGTAGCTGCAGCAGGAAATTTTTCAAACTAGAAAACTTTCAGAAAACCAATTTAATTCAAGTAGAAGCCCAAGTAGAAGTACTACTACTACTGCCAAGTTTATTTGTGCCCAATAAAAAACGCTTCTGTAGATATCAGATCTAAAAATCGCTGAGAGTTATTTGAAAAGTCTATACTAAAAATGTATGCATTTTCAGGCCACTAACCATATAGCGTGGAACAAGCGAACAAGGCACTTTTTATGACAATCGCAGCGATGACATGAATTTGCTTATATTGCCAATTTGTGTGCTTCATTGCATAAAAGCTATTCAACTAATAAAGTCGAAATTGAAACTTTTCCATTTCCCCTCTTCCATATACTGCACTTCTCATTTTCCCAGTCGATTTTTGCAGTGCAGTTCCCCTTCTCCACACTAAAATTCTATTATTACTTCTTTCACTCCAGCCAACAGCCAAGAGAAAAATTAAAAATCATTAATATTTTTTTAGCTTAGCTCCTGTGCGTATTCTTGTTCTCTCTCTGATCTAATTCCACAGACGATTTATCATCTCTAAACCCATCTCTTCCTTCCCATTCCCATCTCCTCTTTTCTCTTTGACTCGACCACAAAGAGATTTTCTGCGTTTTCACGTTCCGCTCATTGCTCTGTGCATAGATGTGCTCTCTTCCACGGCAGAATTAACACTGCGCGAGGAAAGTCAAAGAACGCTCCTGCTACTCTTGCAGAAATTTTTCTGTTCCAGTCTCTCTCCCCCAGAAAAACTAGAAAATTGAGATCGAGCTCTTCGCTCGGGAACCATACCAAAGTCTTTCCACGCAGGGAAATCGGTAAAAACTCTACATATTTCTTCAGAAAAAAATGCTACTGCAAACCATTAGCAGCAACATACTAAATGCTGGTGTAAGTTCGATTCAAGTCTCTCCTCTGCCTTCTTGTCCATCCCTGCTACTACCATCTCATCTAACAACTTCAAGCTTTTAATGCCTTTTTCCCCACGAGAGGAAGAGAACGGAAAGACAAAAGCCAACCTGAAATACATAGCAGCTGCTGCAGTTTGCTTGGCAGAAAAGGAGTACGTGTAGTATTATTACATCCACATCTATAACGACTAAACAGCCAAAACTAAAAGCACCTTCTTCCATTTTTACACAAAGAACGAAAGAAGAAATTTCACTCCTAGGCAGTTCACTGGCTCCTATCAACTTCATTTATCTATCTACCAGGGACATGCAATCATAGTCATAGTGAGTTACTCATAGGTGTCTCCATCTCTCCTAACAGCTCCGAGCTTTTGTCATAGTCATGCATAGTCATTCATTCAAAATACATAGCTAAAACTGCACGGTACCTCACGGAGTATGGGTGGTATGCTTATCTTGCAGTGGCGCCTGATGAGGCCTATGATGCTGACGCTGACTAGGCCCTAAACTAAAAGTTAGCACAGGCAGGAATACGATTTTTGTCATGAAGCGACATAGCATAAAAATTCGTTCGCAAAAGTGTATTGTGATTTTCTATGAGTCTTTAATGTATCGTTTGAAATGCGAAACCATTGTGGTATATATAGAGAGAGTAGCATAAAAACTTGCTACAGTAAATGTATGGTTGCTTATCTAAATAAACCTTTTTGTACAAAAGCCCTACAAGAAAAAAAATTTCTACACCCGTCCACAGTTTGTTCCCAGTTCCCACAAAGTTTCCACGTAAAAAACTCAGTGTAATATTCCTACAGACAGAGAAGAAGCCCAGAGAAAAAAGCTGTTCTTTCGACGAGAACTGAGCAAATTCATAGTTTCATTATATGAGTGTTTTTACCCACACACAGCAAGCAGCAGCAGCAGCAGTATTATTCCTTTAGTAATCCTTTTAGCAAGGAACTAGGTTATGACCGTGCTCCGACAGGCGACATTAATAGTGACATTCTTGTACTTCTGACTTCACTAATAGTCTAGAAAGCAACAGTGTTGGGCTGAAGATACCCATCTTTTGACTTATTCGTTTGACATTTATTTGAAGTTAGTGAATCCGAATAACAGATTCAATAACTTCCCAAAATTAAAAATCAAAATTACTTTTTAGAAGACCCTAAATTAAATGCAGGTAAGAAACTTGATAATTAACTTTCTTTCGGCATGTGTAATCTTTTGAAATAGTGAAAACTTGTGTAGCTTCTATATTATGGCTAACAAATATTGAGTAATCTAATACAATATTTCGCAAATGCAAGAGACAATACTGGGTTTTGAGCTATTTCTTATGATTATTTTTAAAACTACCATCACTGCCTGCCACTGCCATGTCATCATATCATATCATAACATTTCCTTACAAAAATTGCATTTCAGCTTAATTTCTTAATTAATTTCCAAAAAATTACAACCTTTGCCAATTTTTCTCGCAGCAAGTAATTATGTATGAAATTATAGTATGCTCTCCGTGACACCCCCATCATATTTATTAAGATCTATCATGTAAGCATTTTTACATCGAGGTGAGATCGAGTTCTCTACTACAGCTTTTTGTGTGGGGAAGCATCAACATCAACGAGAGTGAAGCTGGGGGTAATTTTTTTTTCTATTCCTCCTCTCGCTCTCGCTTCTCCCAAAAACTCCAAAACTCACTTTTCTACATGAACCGAAGCATCTCGCTGTTCACAAAGGCAACGCAAGGCACACGAAAATGCTCCCTCGTCTCTTTTTTTTCTAGCCAACTACACTTGCCCAGCAAGCCCAAACTACACTCGACAGCGCAGCTCTATGTGAGGCAACTCGCTATGAAAAAAAATATGTTTTATGCTTGCTTATACCCACCCGTCCTCCTCTTTGCTCCTCGCAATGCATTAAAAAAGTAAGCTGGCTCTGCATTCCTATCTATGTTGGGGAGCGCTGGGAGCCTCACGCCAAAGCATAGCTCAAATATAATGTAGTCGTATGGCAATATAGCAGGGCAGTCTTTCCCTCAGCTCTCTTCCGTGGTATTCTCCCCACCCTTCATCTGGTGTCTGGTAGCAACCAAAATATGTATTATCCAGTAAATACGACTCTCCTCTCTACTCTATCTTAGTGTTTTTTCTTCTCGATAAAAATTGCCATTTTTGTAAATACAAAAAAAGCTGGAAAGAAGGATTTTTCGAAATCCCTCACCGACATGGTCAAAGCGGAGACGCTGACCAGAAGTAAAAGGTAAAGGAAAGGTGGTTAAGTGGAGTGGTTAAATTTAAAATTAATAAGTTATTTTTCAGTTACTACAATTTCTCTTTTTTTGTATTTAGCTTTGCAGCAGGCAAGAGGCAAGCCAGTCTTCAGTCTATTGCGTTCCTGCACACAACAGTACAGTGAATACAGTGTATACAGTGAATAGGGTGAGTGCGAGGTGTACTTTTTAGTGCACTCGACGCTTACTCCTGCATTCTGAAGAACGCCACCTATGCTGCGCGAGGCGAAAAAATTAGCAGCAGTACATACTCGTAAATGTTTGTACACCACTAAACATCTTCGGAGCAAACTAATTGCCCAGGAGGAGGAGTAAATTTTAAAAAAATATTGCGAAAATGAGCAAGTTGTCGTTTCGGGCAAGGGCGCTGGACGCCAGCAAGCCTTTACCTATTTACCTTGCTGATGAGGTCCCCGATGCTGCTGACTGCTCCCTTATTAATCGAGCAGTACCACAAATGCCCACTGGAATGGAAAAGGAAGAAGAAACGGTAAGCAAAAAAGGATGGAGATGATTTTCTAAAAAAATATATTTTTAATGTCAGATGCCACAACAAGGATTTGTACTTTTTACCCAAACAATAACAAAATGCGGTCAGCTGTTTATTTAGTAAATAGAGGGTTAAGTAGATGAACCTAGTGGCAGATGTAGCTAAAAAATAGTATGTCAATTAAGCTTCGTTATTGTTCGTTATAATATTATTGGGGGAAAATCAGAAAAATTTGGTTCTTTAATTCTGAATTATCTTCGTTCTTGAGTTTGATTTTTAAAAAACCCCAATCCCATATTTCGTATTTTTATTGACAGTATTATTCATCACGCAGAAATAGAAAACAAAAAACAACAACTTCAAGAGTCATGCGCAGGTTTATTCCTAACAAAACAAAGCGATAATTAAAAACAAGAACAGCAGTCCACAATGTTTTTAACACTGATCAGAACCCCCACATTTAAAAAAAAGAGATAAACTTTGAGGTCCTTGTAATTGCTGTGATTTGCGAGCACCTGTGACTGAAACCCAAATCTCGGTATAGAAATGCAGGTACATAGTCATCACAGGGAATCTCATGTAAAATATTTGTCAATTTGTCCATGTACAATTCTAAAAATTGGAATTTATAAGCAAAAAACGATTTTCTGATAAGCGGTTCTGGTTCAGTCACATAATAAGCCGCAGGTACCTGAACATCTGATTCCAAAATCTTAGATATTTATGATGATTTCCATCCTACAATCATTGAATTAAAGTATGATGTCGCAAGTATAGTAAAGTATGTCTCAGGTCAGGTGTTTCGAATTTTCGATTCTAGACCANCTGATTCCAAAATCTTAGATATTTATGATGATTTCCATCCTACAATCATTGAATTAAAGTATGATGTCGCAAGTATAGTAAAGTATGTCTCAGGTCAGGTGTTTCGAATTTTCGATTCTAGACCATTTGAACAAAAAATGGGTAGCAGTATTAAATACTAATTTTTAAATGACATATTTTATATTAAAAATTTGTATATGATAGAATCATAAAAATCAGTTAGAATCAACATTAACAAACAAATGAGAATGTGATGCAAAGCAATATATTGAACGAAAAATGAAAATGATGGAATTAATGGAATATATTATGGATCACGCACGGATTGTAATTTAATTACACATGGAAATATATTCTTTTACAGGAACAACATTTACAACGGGCAATTGTTTCAGGGACTGTTATTCCTACGCCCGAAGTATTTGATATTGGAGACCTGGACTATTACAATGTCCTGTACCCTCAGAACATCAAAATGGCAAGGCAGCTCATCTACATGCAGCGTAAGAGAAGAAAATCTGTAACTTTGTATTGATTAAATTGGGATAACGATGATGGATAATTTGCAATTTTTATTCATCCATTTCCTTAACACGGTAATTTGTTTCACACCGATTGTCTGTAAAAACCGACAACAAAGTTGAACGTCCTGTTATGCTAAGTTTACTTAACAATGTAGCAACATCCCCTGATACCTCAAGTAAGGACTGAAGCTAGGCATGGAGTTACAAACCACAATCCATACATTGCATTTAGAAGACGGACCGAGAAAATGCAAACTCGGAAGAACCGTAAAAACGACGAAAGTTCATATGAAAAGATGCTCAAGCTCAAGAGGGACTTAACAAGGGCCCTTACTCTTTTGGAAATGGTAAAGAGGAGGGAAAAAAGTAAGAGAGAACTCTTACATTTATCCATTGAAGTGTTCGAAAAGAGGTAAGACAATGCTTACAATAAAAATATTCCTGTTTGTCGTATTTGTAGATTAATATTAGTGGATACCAAAATCATACTGGTATCATAGAGCGTCCTATTAGAAGATTTAATTTGCAATTTACTTTGATGCAATTAACAGGTATCAGGCTGGTGATTATTCTGGCCAAATAGTCTCAGAAGCCCTACAGCAGCGTCCTGTGAGACCTGCATTTACTCCCATATTCCAACCCAACTCTTTGAGTTGGATCAAAGAGGACGTTTTGTCATCCCTTAACCGCAAAGAGAAACGACAGTACAAAAAGAGAAGACATAAAAGCGCAACAAAGGGTTCCTCAGCGGCTACATCTTCTGGCAGTGGAGCAATGATCCCAGGCTTTCCTGGTTTTCCGGTAACTATTTTCGACATGGTTTAAAGTTTACTGATGATGTATTTATTGGTTAAAATACGAGGTAAACTTTTTTATAATCAAAATTCTAATGCTCACAACAGGGATTTGGCATGGAGGTGGATGCTGCTACGTCAGAGGAAGATGCTGCACCTCCAGCGTCACCCTCGGAGGAAGAAGAAGAGGATGAGGGGCCTTTTGCTTTCAGGCGAAAGGCTGGATGTAGTTATCAATCGGTGAGTTAACAATTTCATGATCATAATCATAACTGCATTGTTAATCCAAATTCAAAGTAAACTTTGTGTTTGTAAATGGAAGATACGTTGGGAATATGATTGATTTACATAAAAATAATTATTGTCTTGCTGATGTACAGGCTTCCGAAAATGCCACTTGGCCGTGGTGTGCAGAAGACGAGAATGGGATTGGTGACAAACGCTTCAGATTTAACCCAACATCATTATCTAACAGAACGGGATATAAATTCGTGGGTTTTGCCAGACGACGACTAGGAAGAGGAGGCCGGTCAGTTTTTCCACTTAATATTTATTATCTTTGCAATAGGTCATTTGGCTTTCAAATTATTCGCAAAATAGCTACTGTGCATTATTATTGGGAAGGTAAAAAAGAGCAGAGATTTCGAAAGGTTTGTTTTTTTGTGGGCGAAGGTCAAAATCTTTGGTATTGTTTTGGTAAGGTAAAAAAGAATGTGTGGGTGGGCATCTGTACTTAAAGTACTTCTCACTTTTCAGTACGGTGTTGGACCGAATCAATTGTCGCGGTGGCTATGACATGTGGCGCAACATGGTCAATGAAATCATGGATTCAAATAGCTCTACAGGAAATCTAAGCGCAAACCAATCTTTAGCAAATAATACACAAGGGGTCAACATTGAAGTAAACGTTGACGCTCCCACCGATGCATCCCCATATTCCCCTCCTGTTGCACATCCACTATCACCCCAACTAGGCTGGTCAGTATATGTTCATGATCTGATGATGTTGATATTACAAAGTTTATTGGAATTGTATGGCAGTAGAGTGAACTAGGGCATAATTACTAATTTCAGCATGCATTACCGACCTAAAACACCGGAAATTTCGGATAGTGATGCGTTGTTTGAAAATTTGCTGCAAGCAACCTCGCTGGAGTTAGAGTCATCATCGCCATCGCTAGCAGAAGAAGAGGATTTAAATAAGTTGTCCAATGTGTCGTTACTTCCACCCGAGAGTTCGAATTCATATATCGGTGTTGTAGTGTCCAGTGGGGACTCTCCTTTAGTTTTTGGCGCACAACAACTTCAGAATGATCCCCCTCTTAGAGGAGATCCATTGCCACTGCATGCAGATTGTTCGAGTGATTCAGTCCTCCTGGATGAGTCCAATGCAGATTTAGTAAATTCCACGTATATGATGGACATGAGTACTTGCGACATCGGCGGGTTGAGTGATTCCTATGCAGACACATGGCTTGCATCCTTGGATACTCCTCCAGAATTGTTTTGTGAGGATGATACAGTGGAAGACTCAGGAACTTGCCCCACCTCCACTTCGTCCACATCCACTTCATCTTCTGAGACCCACGTTATCGCTAGTAGCAGCAGTAGTAGTAGTAATTCTAGTTCTAGTAATAGTGGTGGTGGTGAGGTAAACCTGAGTCTTGTAAAACTGGAGAGAACAGAAGAGGGGTCTGCCGCAGAGCCGCATGTTGTAAATGTAAAATGTGAAGCAGTAGATAGTGAAGAGTGTGATGAAACTAGTGTAGATTTAAATAAAATGAGACTGTTAGTTGATAAGGATGATAAGGAAAATGCTAGGTTACTCCTACCAAATAAGAGTGAGGGTGTAGTGGTGTCAGAGTCACCCTCTATATCGGAGAATGGGGATGAGATTTTAAATAACATTTTAAATTCAAATGCAAGTGAGGTTTGTACAATAATAAGTGACGAGTCATCAAGAGATCCAAACGTCAATTCTAGTTGTGGTTTGAGTAGTGGTAGTAGTGAACATGGAGAAGTGGGGAACCTAATATCAGAAGGAATTGCCAAAGCCATTATTGACAGTAGTAGAACTCGGACGAATCCTGGTGGAAATAACGGTCAAACATTAGCTATGAAGTCGTACACATTCTCCGCTCCCACTCTCGTTCGGGGAAGACAAAGTAACGGAGTAGTGAAAAGAATTGGCAATGGCGGAAATGCGAAAACTGTCGTCGTTGAAGAAGTGTAAAGGGAAATTACTACATAGATGAAATTTGATGTTGTCTCTGGCTCAGTTGGGCCTTGCGTTCTCTAGGACTTCTTACATTAAAAATTTTAAAAACAGTTAAACTCACCGAAAAAAATAACAATGGAAGAAAAATTTTAAAAACATGAAGTTTTCTCAATTAAAAACAAGCTTTCACTTTATTAATTACTTATAATTAAATGTATAATTGGAATCATTCTCTGGTTCTTGTCGTTTTTCAAGAAATGAGTTTAATCATTGCAAAATCTAAGTAATGTCTTTTTGTCCGACAAAGTATAACACTACTCGATTACGCCAATTGTAAAGTAAGGAAATAGAATTGAAGTACATAATACCAGCCAAGAAGAAGAAAAAGTTGAAAAAAAAATCTCATCGCTCTTATATAATTTTTTGTTATTATTCGTTTGTTTCCCGTCCAGTTATATGAAAAGAAGAAAAAACAAAAAACACGTCATTCAATTTAATATAGAAATGGAATAAAAAAGTTTCTATGAAAGTTCAAACCCACACATTTTTGCGCAGATGTTTTCCAAGTTGTACTTTATTAATATTCCGCCACCTGTAATTTTGTACTCATTCATCGTCCATTTTGCAGAGAAGTCTGAAATACCCCCTGTACGTTGACCGTGTGACATGAAGGATGACAGAAGTGTTTGAAAGTAGAATGACATTAATTTGAAACAAAGGTCACTCGGCCACCAGCCAGTTTTATTTTATTGCTATCCACATTTCGTCACGTTAAAAGATTCGAAAGTAAAAACTACTGGTCATGTACACATCATGACTTTTAATTAATCCCAACGCAGCACATTTTAAATGACAAATATTTCTAGACAAAGGCCACACTCTAATCCCAATCTTAAAATAGCGGTTGTTGCAAGTTTTCATTTCCTGTTTTGAGCGAGTAAAAACATCATAGATCTAGCAGTCCTTGCTTGATTACTATTTGGTTTTTCCTTTTAAAGCATGTCATGTAACAAGGTTTGAAATCGAAATGATTTCATTTTCTTTTTCATGATGAGAATTCGCAAGTTTGTCATACTTTTAAGTGTAATTATAGTGCGCTGTTTTTGGCTTTCTTCCCAAAACGCATGATTGTGTTATTACAATACTTCTAGCGGTTCGCGCACTCTCTCGAAAAAACACGAGTAATTTACTTGAGAAAACATTTTACGACTTAACAAAATGTTTGCATACAAGTTTTTATCAAGCTTTAACTGCTTACATTACATTATTCACAAATAATTATTACGAGTTGCGAAAAACAGCATATATGCTAGATACTGTGTGCGAACCAAAAAAAATCACAAGATTTTCGCTTTCCCTCTTCATTTAAGACTGGTCTTGACTCTTCTGAGAAAACATGCTTTAAAATCACTTCTTTGTCTACGTGCAAACATATAGCCAGATAGAAGAGCATCACTTTTATTTACGCAAAATCTATATAAATATATCAAATACGCACTGGTTATTATGAACATGCATTGCGCCCAAACCACTCATTAAAACGTATAATTTATGTATCACAAAGGCAGATAGATAAGGGATCACAATGAAACAGTATCCCTTCCTTGCTTATTAACATTTTCATAATGTTGCCATTGTTAAACAATACTAGCCTCCGGTTTCAAAAATGATAATGAGCTAACTTAAGTTTTCCTGACTTTTGCCATTACTTGTTAACGTAGGAGCCTCTCCCACAGAGACATTAAATTGCAAGCTAACAGCTCTTAAAATCACGCTTATGCTGTTGTAAAAGCAGACGCAATTTAGTTAATATCAGACTGCACCTGTGCCCAATTTTCTTTCAATTTTGCTCAAAGCAGTCGCTTAGATGCGAGATGCCTTAAAACTTTGATAGCGATAGCCGATAGGGTATCATAGAAACTCGACTGATCGTTCTTGTGAATGAAGTAAGTGACATGATGAAACCAGTATTTGAAAGTTCATATAAGTAACTACGTACACGCAGAGACCATTGTTGAAGCGTTCAGTAAAACGGGGGAGCGATCAACACGCATTACACATAATTTTAACAATGAACATGCATGGATCAACATCATCGTTATCCTAAAGATGATGTGTTCTAAAGTTCAGCTTACTTCATTACTTTGAGCACCTTATGAAGTAGATGTGAGATGAGTTGTAAAGGAGAATAGAATTAATGCGATGATAATATAATAGCAAATAATGCCCCTTGAACTTAATGAGACTAGATTTAAGGCAAAATGCTCCGAGATATCTCAATGCATACCCTCCCCAGCAATAAAGATGATTGTGGATCCCTTAAAAGTGTTCCTTCATGGGAGAGTAAGACTGTTTAACTTAATCCATTTACAATAATGCATACATATATGGGCAATATTTAAAGTGTTGAAAAGTTGTGTGCGGTGGGACGGTGGTTGAAAATGTTGTGTACATTGTATATGGCTTGTTGCATTATACCCATTGCATTGTTGCATTTTGCATTATTGTAGAGGCAGTAGATGAGAACGAGAAGGCTCGCGCATTGAACAAGAGGAGCAGAAAGGAAACCAGCTCGTAGAAAAGAAAGGGACCTAGATATGATGAAGGAGTAGTAAGCAAGGGAAAGAAAAAAGCTTTCTTGGGATTCTCTTGCTCTTATTAATACGTTGATGGTACTACTGACAGAGTGACTTGGTCTGGTTGCATCGTTGA
>JAHZND010004341.1:0-22817 GCA_027744115.1 Acrocyrtus sp. NNG-2020 | reverse complement strand
CACTTAATTCCTCATATTGACTTTCACCAGAGTAGCAGTTAATTTCTGAGGGAGAAGTGGAGAGAGCAAAGCCGAATAAATGCGAGCAACAGTTACGATGGTAATAATACAAGCCTGAAAATTTGGAGTTGTATTTCCTTCTCCTGCATATTTATAACGAAGCTAAAAATACGTAGAAAAAAGTGCAGGACACATTGAGGAAAAAAATGTTGGTAGTGAGCAGGAAAAGTTTAGATGGGAAAAGGGAAATGAAGGCAGACTGTTATTATTGCTTCTGGGTTAACTCCGGCAACCATTAGCATTAGCATTAACGGAGATGGCTGTTGGAGATGAGCGGAATTGTCAAAACAGATTAGTATCTTGAGAAAACTTTTGCTCGTTTATTCACAGTAATGCTAAAACAATATAGGGAAGCGTAAAATCCAGCCCAGCCTTTTTTTCCACTAGCGTAACTACATGCTAGAGCTATGATATGGCTTCCCCTTTCATTCCGTTCCATTTCACTTCACTTTGTCAAACAATTTTATCGTCATCGTTATCGTCATTTCATCACCTTTAACCATTTCTGTCGATTTGAGCTCACTCCTCTGACATGATGTAAAAAAAGTTCGTTTTGCTCTGCTCTTTGAAAATTCATGCATTAATTTGAAGCCTACAGGCCCATTAGCTAACTTGTCAAATGTTTTGAAATGCAAAACTTTTTTAATGGGCAGTGCACAGAATAATATCGCTGTGAAGATCACGTGACTTCAGATCAACCATACTATACAGCGTTTATGCAATTTTGAGGAATTTTAAAGGAATTGTTTTTTTACCCTTTTTTGTCGTCAACTAAAGCGTAAATGCAATTGCTGGCGTCAGTACCCAATTTATATATAAAAAAGCTAACTTTGTGGCCTCCCTCAAGGTTTGTCGAAGCATGTTTTTGTGGGTGTCAGTAGTGGCCTGGTGGCAACTCTTGCTCCCAGACAGAGTGAAAAAAGTGAGAGAAACCTTTAAGAAGGGAAAAGGGAGCAGCAGTAAAGGAAAGACTGTTGACTGTTTCCCCACTGCACTTGCAAGCACCAGCAAATAAGTAAAATGGACTGACCGTGATTGTATGAACTAAAATTGTGGCCTCTCGACCAACTTAATCCGAGCTGTCCCCTCCGGTTTTCTTTCATCACTCACGGATTGTTGCATTATCCTGCAACACGTTTTCCCATTTGCTGTCCTGACCTTTCATTGTGTGAATTTGATTTGCGTGGCTCCAGGTGCAATATATGTCAACAAACACAGGACAAAGTAGAGACGAGGGAAATCTGAAAGCAAAATATTTTTACACAAATTCTTCTGAAAAAAAAATGGAAAATGGAGTTAAATCAAATCGTTTTTATAAAAAAACGCATTCCAAAGTTTCCCTCTTTTTTTTCAAGTTGAAATGACGCACCGCAAGCACTTACATATATATTAAGGAACGTGATGGAAGGGGATTTGTTGCAGCTACAACTGCGTATACTCCATTATATGGAAAAATGAATGGAAGAAAAACTGCCGAAAATGTTTCCCTGGGGAAAATTAGGACAACTGCTGTGGGAAATGTCAGGCTTATACCAAAAAGCGGAGAAAGAGTCGTCAACCGTGACTTGACAATGAGTGCCTGTTCGGAGATAGAAAACTACTGATACAATTAGTGGCGCAGTACATTTCTGTCATTTAGTATTTTTTGTTTCGCGATGCACCGCCATATAATCTGGGAAAAGCGAAATACTTAATTGTCTCGTTCAACGTAAAATATAAAATGACGCGGTAAAATGCATTAGCAGGTGAAGCAGAGAATTTAAATTTTTGGCATTTGAGTGCATCCCATACAAACTCTATTTTTTGTTCTGCCTCGTGGCTCTGTGCGGTAACTGCGGCTGGTTTTTAATTTTCGATAAAAATAGAATCACAATACGAAAGTATTCCGAGCCGGGTGGAAATAGAACGTTCCCGGTTAAATGCCACTGATTGTGGATAACTGTTTCATAGGCAATGATTGGATTGTTTCACAAAAGAAAAGCTGACTTTTATTAAAATGAGCTACGGCAGATTGCATAATGACAGAACGGAGTAAAAAAAATGATGCCTGTCTAATCCCCTCTAATACCCGCAGCTCACTTCTCTCATAAAAATAATGTAGCGACTTCTTAAGCACTTTTTTTGTATCACTTGGGGAATATTATTAGTGATTCATTTTTTTAAAAAAGTAAAAAAAAAATTATCATATTTATTCCTACCTTAAATGGCAAATGATTTTGAAACTTTCAATCTTCGGTGTAGGAAAAAGGGAAACTTTTTTTTTAGTGGGAAAGAATGTTTTTCTACGGAAGGAAAGGAGAAATACAAAGAACGGAGAAGATTGAGAAGTACACGGCGGGCCTCATTTTACTCATTTTACCACTCTGTCCTCATAGTTCCCAATGAGAGTTCGAGAATTAATGAAAAACTGGAGGCAAGTAAAAGGAGTAATTGAATTTTATAGGGAGTGGGTATGGAAAGACGTGAAAGTTATTACTCCTTAAATGGCAAATGATTTTGAAACTTTCAATCTTCGGTGTAGGAAAAAGGGAAACTTTTTTTACTGGGAAAGAATGTTTTTCTACGGAAGGAAAGGAGAGATACAAAGAACGGAGAAGATTGGGAAGTATACGGCTGGCCTCATTTTACTCATTTTACCACTCTGTCCTCATATTTCCCAATGAGAGTTCGAGAATTAATGAAAAACTGGAGGCAAGTAAAAGGAGTAATTGAATTTTATAGGGAGTGGGTATGGAAAGACGTGAAAGTTATTACTGTGCATCTCATTAAGAGAAATGAACCGAGAAATAATAACTCCTCTTATTCTTTTCCCTTCTCCCTTAGTTATTGGGTAAAAGGAGAAATAGGATTTTCTAATAAAATTAGCGAGATGATGAAAGCACAAAAAAAATAGTTTCAAGCAAGAGCCAGTTTCCTTTTCCATCCACTCCGGCATTGTTCCCGTTGTTTATCTCTACAAATATTAACAATGATAATGATGTAGCGTGGATTTTGATCTTTTGTGCAGTTTTCTGTATTCATGCTGCTCCGCTGCTGTTATTATTGTTAGTGTGTGATTTGATACCTTCATATTCCGCTGGGCTGGGAGAGCTCCGCTCTCTCTTTTCAAATGAGCCTTTTTTGGGATGAAGAGATTCCAAAGAAAAAGGTATAATGTGGAATACAAAACGAATAAAATTCAATATTACTCATTACTCGGGAGTAGAAGGGGACGGTTGAGCTAGCAAGGCGAGAGGAAAAGTGATGTGAGAGATGAGCAGCTACAAAAAAGTAGGCAATAAGAGATTATAAAAGGATATGGGAATGAGTTTCTCAGCGCCACTGCTGCTCATTCTCGGTGTCCCCCTTTCTCTGATATTCTTCATTTGCAGGAAAATTTTCCTCTAACAAGTGCTCCCGGATTCAAATTAATTTCGCTACCTAATTGCGAATCCCAAGTCATAAGATATTTAATATTCAGCAAAGGTGTACGGTTTCTTAGTTTCGAGCGGATAACGGATCTGAGGAAGCGGGAGGCAGTGAAAAAAAAGGCGGTAGAGGGAAAACACTGTTTTTCTAGGAAGCTGATGTTTTCAGGGCTATCTTCTCCGCTCGTATACTTTTGCATTGCCCACATCCATCGAAAAACTCTCCCCAACCTCATCGCCAGGAAAGGAGAAACATCTCAGCTTTCAATCGAGAGAAAACTCGCACTAAAGCTTTTATTGTGGCTTTTTCTTATCATATCTGAAGCAGAAGGCAGAAAAGTAACATCGGTAGCCAAAATAAAAGAAAACATTTTGTACAAATATGAGATAGGGAGAAAGTGCTCTTCCTCCTACTGACTCCGATATGACCAAGAGAAAAAAAAGTTTTTAATACATTCCCAGAATTTATATTAGCTTTGTAGCATGTTATACCCGCACTCATTTTCCGGAGGTTAGGAAACATTACATATGGAAGAAAAGTAGACACCAGAAAATTAGAGAAAAATGTTTTTCCAACCTCCACCTTTATTTGCCTAATTGAAAAACTTTTGTGGAGCCGTAAGGAACGTGTGGCGTTTGATGTTTCTCCTCTCATTTCATCTCCCTCCACTCACCAACACTCCCTTCCTTACATTTTTTACGTAATTTAATGTATCTCCGTTCCCTTCCTAATAGCTTTTTCTCTTTTATTCCTTATTCCACGAAGAAAAACCCTGAGAAAATGTTCCACTAAATATTAGCAGAAAGTAAAAGAAAAATCACAAAAATAACTTTTTTTTCAGGTAGACTTAAAAAAGAAAGCCAAAATAATTTTTTTTCTTCAATCTTCAACTCCCCCCAAAATTAGCTTTCTTTTCCTGGCCTGAAATCCAAAAATTGTGTCATAATTAAACAAAAGTTCAACAGTCAAAAAGCTAAAAAAATTTATTTAAATTATTTAGCGCGACTGCTCAAAAAATCGCTCCACTACTACTATTGATTTTTTTCTTTTGTAAGGTAGCTCATTCCGCACAATTTTAGCTTCATCGTCTTAACTCCTTATCATCGCCTTACATGCTTAGTCATAAGCACAACTCAAACTTTTCAACTGTTTCCACTAATGGATGTCTCAGTGTTGAGCAGAACATCCATCCCGTCAATCTTCATTACATGGAGAAACGTACATTTTTTTTAACTTCGTAGATGAGCCCTTTTTTTCTCTTCTACTCCCCACACCATTTTGCTATCACCGCCACCACCCATCAACGTATAATCATTGGGAGCAGCTCCGGCGAATCTCCGCTATACGACCACTTTGTATTCACTAGCACGACTTCTGTTTGTCTATCCCTGTAGCCACTCTTCCTATCAACATAATATCCAGTTTGCTTTCCTCATAATACCATTAAAAATAAGTAAAAGTAGGGAAAAAATGAGCAGCTTGGAAGAAAGGGAGAAACAAAATGCATATTTCAATATGTTTAGTTTGCTTTTTTTATAGATGGAAAGTTAAAAAAAAATATAAGCAATAATACAATATCTGAAGGCAAGCACACACACACAGACAAAAAAAGTTTCTCCCTCTTTCACTTTCGCCTTTCGGTGAAAAAAAAATACGGTTCTCTCTCTCTCTCTCTCGCCCTCTGCTTCTTTGAACATTTTTATCATAATTTGTTTTATAAACGCATTGTCTTTTTTTTATATTTTTTCCCGAGCTGAGTGCTCATCTGTGGCCTGATGATTATGCAATCAGGAAAGCATTGGGATTGGGAAGGAGAAGAGACTGAAGCTGTAATATATGCAGAGTCGGCCACCATCACCAATAACCGTCTTATTCATTCATATCCTTCAATCTAAGCCATCATCATTCTTTCCATGCAATATTTTTTTGGGTCTATCACTCATCGCACAGAGCGCAGTGTGCATATATACACATTTTTTCCATTAAGTTATACTTTTAATATTTATTTTTAAATGGTGATTCTTTGCATTTCATCTTGTGCTGCGGAGAAAACGCTACATTAGTAAAACCAGCCGCATTCATGTTTCTCATGATGATGTTGATGAGATTACGCCAGAGGAAAGAGAAAAACGGTTTTTACGAGAGAAAATGAATAGATTGAAGGAGAGGGAGTTGTAGTTAGAATGGAAATAAAAATGCAAAACATGTTGCAGATGGGTTCAAGAGTAAGAAAAAAAAAGTGGGATGGCGGGAATAAAGCCAACTTCTCTATATTACTTAGAATATGCGTGGCTCTTTTGGAAGTGAAATAGGGAAAAAAAAAGTCATCAAGCCATCTTCTCTAAATATTATGCTCGGAGGGGATATTAGGCACAAGGTAAAAGATATTATTAGAGGAAAGAGAAAAGAAGGAAGAAAAATGTAGGAAGGAGAAAGGAAACGGGAGAAAGAGAGAGGAAAAAAAGAAATGATTAGTGTATAAAATAAAAGGAGTTAAGAAAAAAAAAGTGGGATGCGGAGGATACGAGAGAGAGATAGACAAGAGAAGAGGAAAGCAGTCGTTTTCCCTTTTTTCATTGTGATTAGTGAGGAGCCGCTCTGTCGGCTCCATTGCACTCAATTAACTTTCTTCATTTCACCTCAGCACTCTGACTTTATAGTGCAACAACCTCATTTGCTTCCTCCCCTGCTCGTTTTTTTCATAAATGGAGTATCTCCGGCCAGGGTTTACATGGGCAGAGGGAGCCGTTTTGCGGATAAGACGGTGCCTTATTTTGTAGATGGATAATAAAAGACATGCACTTTCATTCACTTTTCTTTCTCTTTTTTCATTTCTTTTTATATTGTCGTTTTTTACCATTATGCTTTTATGTAGCTAATTATTTTTTGTTTTTTTCTGTTGTTTCCCTTTGTTCTGCTTAACATTTTTATCACTATTAAAGTGCACCTGTGGTTTTGTGGGGAAATTTATCAAAATTTTTTGAAGTTCCAGGCCTGGTCGTCCACCAAAACGGACGTCAGTTCCACTGGTACCATTATCCTCAGCTGGGGGAGCAGCTGCTCAGGCCCAATTTATGTCATCCCTCAAAAAGAATCGTCTTGAGAATGGGGACTACACACCCTACGATACTGGTCATCATAATCCTGCTGGTAAGCGCCGTTCTGAAGAGCAACTCCATTTAGCGACTATATTTAAATCAAATATATACTTTTACTAAAAAAATGAAAAAAAATGGCTAAAAGTAGCTACAAAAAGATTCTTCCCAATTAGAATTTTCATTTCAGGAAATTTATATAGAGGAAGTGGGGTTTAAACAGTTTTAAAAGTTTCATAATTAGACTGATCGGAGATTCCGTTCGTTTCTGTTTGAAATTCCGAAAATGAATTTTGCGCGACTACTAAAACAGACAGCAACTTTTTCTCCATTTTTGGAGGAAATAATTGATATATCGTTTCCATAATGGGTATTAGTCTGGTGAGCAGAGTAACTGCAGAAGAATGAAAAGTTTTCATTTTTCTTCGGAAGGCTCATCAACCGTTATAGAGATTAAAACTGGCTTTGTTGTGAAATGAAATGACAGCGGTAGCTCTGAAATGAGAGGATTCATACCAGAATTAACAGCTATATAGCTAGAGCACACAGAAGCAAGAAAAACGTACATTTTAAGAGAGCTGCGAGCAGAGTTTGAAAGAGAAAAAAAGTTATTTTTTAAAAAGTTTCGTGTCAATGTCAGGTATAGCGGTTTATATGGAAAAATGACAAATTGGTTTTAGCAGATTGCTTTGTAGTCTCCACCGAGATTCGTTTCAACCACCGTTCGAAAGAAAAAGTGGCAGTGAGCCTGCTGAGAGAGTTGATCAGATCTACTTGATGAATGTAGCCAGCACATAAAAAGTATATAAATGGATTTATACACATTCACATTTTGTGCCGCAGATTTTCTTTTCCCTCTCCCACATTCTACATCTACTCCGCTTAGACATGAGCTTGGGAGCAGACATGAAGAGAAAATAGCTGAAAAAGAGAGAAACTTTTTGTTCATTTCTTCTTTCCGACTTTTTTTTCAGAGCGTTTTGTTGTTGTTGGTGTAATTAAAAAGTTTGCTGGCTAATCACTTAGTAAGTTGTTGAGGTAAAAAAAAGGAAAAAGGAAGGATGCTGGTTAGGGGAAGGAAGGAGAAAACTCCGAAAAGTTTGAAATGCCACTGACTGATTACGATATGTTCCTTCCTCCACAAGCCATTCAAAAGAGATGGGAGTAGTGAAACAGGGAAAAGAGGGAAATGACGATCAGCATTGTTCAACCTTCGGGCTTACTCCTGGTTACACTCCCCTTCAGTTTTTGCCGAGGTCGCTTTTCCAAAAAACAGTTTTTGGAAAAGTAATGCATAAATGCTAAATTGTTTTTCTTCATCCTATTGTCATATGCACAAGGCTGAGCTGAGAAGAGGGAGAGGAGAGAGAAAAAGATATTTTTTTCTCGGGAAGGAATTAGGCTACTAGTAATCGCTATTAAGAAATGATGAACTTCCCATATTACCCGTATAAAAGCTTATGGATCCTGTCTAATGAAAAAAAGAGTTAGTGAGCGGAGCCAGCACGAAAGTAAAAATATGGTAAGACAACTCAACAATCGATTCTTTAATATTAATATTCATTCATCATTTATCATCTCCCTTTCCCGATAGCAGAGCAGTAAAAGGAACTCACCTTTCTCTGCCATCATCAACTCTCTTTTTTTCCTTTTCTCCCTTTGCCTGCGAGCGAGCAAATTCTAAAATTTTAAATACAAAAATTCCTACCCCAAAAAAAGCCTTTTTGCTGTTCAGTGTTGATACAACAGAGCAGTCTCATATTCCGATATTGGCTCGCACACATAATTGTATTTTTAATCCTAGAATTTTTCCCGAAAGAAAAAAAAATTATTTAAGACGAATATTCTCTCTCGGCTGAAAATTGCATTATTGTATTATCGACCGTCTTTCCTTTTGTATTACTGACTAGGATTTTTGGAGGAAGAAAAAAGGGAAAAACCAAAAGCGGCTGAGCTAAATGTTAACGAGCTTCTTTCCATTTTTTTATTAGCCTCATCTCAAAAAACCTTCCACTGATGTAACGATTTATTACAGGAAGAATGCCTTTCTCCAATTCTAATTTGATATCCTTTTTCCCGAGCATCGGTGAAATTGTAAAATTGATGCGTTTTATTAATAAAGCGCATTTTTCTCTCTAAAATATTACAAGTCTTTAGGTAAGCGCCGTAGGGAAATGAAATTCCCTCGCCGCAGTTGACTAATTCCAAAAATTCATTTTTTTGTGAGTGGCCCCTGCCAATGCAAATCCTCATCTCTAATTTCTTGTCAGCACCTTTAATTTCTGAAAGTACAAGGCATATATTGGTGGCAATTAATACAAAAGATAAAAATCTCCGCCAGTGACTGGCGATTTGTTGGCGTTATCAGTAGAGCTCTATAGCCATTTATGTCCGTCCCGGATAGGAAAAGCGTCCCACCCGAACTACCTATAACAAAATTACATCAGCAAAAGCTATTTGTACAACGCCGCATTTTTTTTAGTAGAGGAACGCCTAAATGAGCGCTAATAAAAGTCTAACTGAGTAGCAATAACAATAATATAAACAATGTAAGTCTATAATCACCCTCATTTGAAAGGAGTCCACGACAAAACAAGCACCCTAATATATTATGGTAACTGCTTGAATGAAATGAAAAGGGTTTCACGCGGTGCCGTTTTTTGTTCACTTACTCCAATCTTTCTGATTGCTCGCCGCCATCGGCACTGTTTGTTTATGATTGTTTTCTGTCTTGTAGCTGCTCTGCTGATGTAAGAGAGGATCAACACGATTACGATAATCAAATAGATGACAATACACAAAAAAAGCGGTGTGCTAGTGTTGGGGGAGATGCAATGAGTGCACTCCAATCCCAGAAAAAAAAACTATATAGTTTTTTATATATGAGAGGAAAAGGAACTCGTCGAGATAACAATAGTGATGAAATAGTGTGAGAAGTTCAATTAGTAAAAACAAATTTTTTTTTCTCCAACTGTCTGTTTCGGAATGGGATAGAATAAACAAAAAAAGGCACGATATCATATCAATATAATCAGAACAATGTTTTTATTGTTTGGAGGTGCAGAGAAGAAGGGAAAAAGTTACGTCTTCGGAGATAAATGAAAAGGAAAAGGTATGCGTTCATGTCAGAGCCGACGCGAAATAGCACTGCCAGTCGGATGAAGATAAAAGAAATGAGGATTGAAACAATGATTGCGCCCCGGCAAAATATAAAAAAAGAAAGATGCATGGCGATGAGATATAGTTTTTTTTCTTCCTTCTGTAATCTATTTTTTGAAAGATATATTTTTTTTCTTTTCTCTTCGTGCCATTCTTTTTGGCTAAACTGAAAAGAGAGATGAATACAGAGAAAAGAATTTCTCTTCACGAACCATATTGCTACAGTAAAGGGAAACTGAACTTATTTGCTCGGGTATCATCATCATCCTTCTCATCAACTGATGATGATGAAGATCATCAGTGTTGTTGATGATTCGAATCCCGGTGTTACCGCTGAGTTTTATGTGGCTATAGCTGCCTTCTTTGAGTTATGACATGGTGGCCAGAGACACTCTCTTCAGAAAAAATAGTATATGTACAAGTTACCTTTGAAGAAAGAGGAAAAAAAGAGTCCTCGTGAGCTTGGTGAAATGAGGCAAAAACTAATATTAAGTATTTACCTTGCGTTCCACTAACTAGTAAAAAAATCTATTCTTTCTCTCTCTCTTTTTCCAAACACTCACACAAAGTTTGTGCGTTTCAGCACAGCAAGAACAATATTACACTGTAAATAAGAAGAAATAAATAGAGTGTTGTTGTTTTTCTCACGTGGTAACATTTCATATAGGTTGTGATGAGGTGGATGATTGTCTGATAGCGGAAAATAAGAGGAAGCGGCGCCTGGATCCCTGCTGGTTCCGAAATTAGGACTATTTGTTACCTCGCCTCATTCCTCCTTTGCGCTTTTCCTATTTTTCCCTTCTCTTCCACAATTTTTTTTTCTTTCTCATTCACACTCACCCACCGTTTGTGTAGCCTTATTCCATGAGTTAGTGAAGAAAAAAAAAGTTTTTTTTATAATGTGGTATATTAGCCACTCTACTGCAGTCTCTATTTCTAGCTACCTTTCAAGAAGCAATCTAATTTCTTTTTTTATATATATTCTTTTTATTTACATGCCACCTATTTCTGGATTTTTTGCTTGCTTTTTTTTCTTCCACCCAGTTAGCTAAATAATGCAATTACTTTATGTACGTGTATAAATAGTGGTCGGGGAGATGGAGCTGAAAAAAAAAGTAATCACAACAATGCACATCCTAATGCTACACTGTTTTGTTCTGATACAAACTATTATTACTGAGCATCATCACACCACCCCCTTTTTTTAGTGATTGCATCCATTCCCTCGTAACTTCGTCATGATTTTGTTTGCCAACTAATAACTATAATATTAGAAGCTGCTCCTCTCTCTTTCTCCCCGGTGTACTGAGATGAGAGTGGAAAACAATAAAGTACTCCGCCGATTGTTTTTATGATTGTGCAGGAGAATAAAAAAACGTTTATATTTGCTCTTGTAAAACAGTTTTTTATTAACATAAATAATCTCTCCCATTTCATTGTGTAGGAAAATAGCAATATATTTTTTTGCTTGGGTTTCCCGCTCAACGAATGAGTTGCAGGAGAGAATTTTTTGCTGTCCATTAAATATTTTATATGTGGTAAATGAGTGTGCGCTACTGACAGATGAAGAACAATAAATATGACGAGATTGCTACGGCGGGCGAGTAATGGCTTTGCCCTCAGAGTGTTGAAGTAGTTCATTTAGCATTACAATAAGTAAAAAGAAATTTAGTACAAAGTACGAAAATATTATGTGCTTTGGGAGCTGAAAGAAAATGTGGCTGAAAAAAAATATATAATAAATTGGAGAGTGATACAGAGAAGAGAGAGAGAGAGAGAGATGTGTGGAGGAAGGTAATAAAAATACTGGTTAAAAAAGGTGATCATTACGACAGTATCACGACTTATTCAGCTTCAAAGTATAGGATCGTGATCTACATTCATTTTTGCCCTTTTACGACAACGAGTGAATTGCAAGAATGCGAGAAAAAGGAGAGAGCTGAGAAGAAAGAGATGAGATGAGATATGAAAATAAATCAGGAAACTTTTTTTTCGACAAAACTCAATATGATGAGAATATTTTAGGGAGTGTCGTATCACTCCGCAGAGGTTTCTGAGAGGTGTAGAGATAACAAAAAGAATACTTTTTTTTAAAAAAAAAGTCAGATCTATAACGGGGAAAAAAACTTTGGTAATTCCAATCCACGCTAATGCGACTGAGTTTTGGTGAGGTGGCCTCCAACGACTGATTTCTTGTGGACTCATTCAACACGTACATGACTGCCATAACCATTGAATCACTTGAGTTTTTACCACTTTTGGGGGCTGCTTTGTGTGTTTTACGAAATGAAATCACGTTCCCATTTGGCGCTGAGTTATCACGAGGATCACTCCTGAAAGGAATGGGGAAAATAAAAGAAATCTTAAAATGAGAGCTGCTCAGAGAATTTTTTTCGCGAGATTTTTGAGGTTTCGGATAATTGTATTGTTGGATGTGTCCATTTTGGCTAATTTTGTAATTTCCTTTCTTTCACATAATTCCAGACGTGATGCGATTAAAAATAAATGAAAATAAATGAAAATAAAAACAAGTTTGTGTACTATTTTTGCAAGCAGACTATAGTACTGGTTGTTTCTTTTGGAAATAGGCTGTTTCGCCAGTATTTATAAAAATTATAATATAAATTGTGATGATGAAAATGACATTCCGTACCTTTCTTGTAAAGCTTTCTCTCTGCAATCAATTTCTAGATTAATAAAAAAAGAGATTATGAAAGATGAAAAAGGAGAATGAATTCAATTTAAGCGCGAATTTCAAAGCTACTGCTGGCTAATATGTAAAAGTGAGGAGCTATAAAGTGCTACTCGTAGCTTTGAGTAAAGGAGAGGAAAATCAAAGCTAGTGGAAAATGGGAGAATGTCTGCATTGCAGTAATAGGCAGAGTAAAAGAGTATCTTTGCAATATTGAAGCCATGGTTTCGGCATTAATGAGTGGATGGATGACGTCTCCCGTCTTCTAATTCAGAATAAAGATGAGCTGTTAAAAGTGTAATATCAGAGAGAAAGGGTGAGGAGGGAATGAGACGGAATTAAGGAGAAAATGTGGAAAAGGGAAAAAGGACAAGAAAAGGGAAAGAGACTATAATTGAATTTTAATTGCTTGTTTCAGGAACGCAACATGGGAGACATGTAGGACTGCATATGAAGACTTTGTCAAGCAGTTTGAAAGGTAATTTTGTGTCTAACTGTAAAACAGGCGGGCTCTTATTTTCTCATCTCAACGTTTCCATTTATTGTTATCATTGTCAAGTTGTTTGAGGAAATGAGAATGAATGAATTAATGGGTAATAGCTTCATTACACTTTTTCCCAGTTTCGCCTTTCCACCCTATGCATATACATAGAGGAGCGCATTCCGATATGGCAACAATAACAGGTAGTTTTTAAGAAAAGGCTGATAAAAGCGGGAGAGATACGTTGTTTTGTGTGCAAGTGGCTGAGTGAGCGTTTTTTATAGAGGAGAGGACTCTGCGATGATATCCTGATTGGGACCTGATACTCATTTTGGCGATTTTATTATGCACATTCTGCCTCCCTCATTCCTTCTTTTCTACCATAACGAAGGAATTCTTCCCAGTTTTTAATTAATCGAAGCTATCAAGAAGTAGCTCTTACTCCTTTTATGTAAAGATTGCCAGTATAAAATTTGATGTGAGCGTTTTTCTTTGCTCAAAATGCTCATCTCGTGTGGAATATAATGCAAGATTATTGTGGCACTATCATTCCGCAGGGCACTTACACACGGAAGAAAAGTTGCCAGGAAATTCACCACTGCGTCATCATAACTCCACTTTTAAGAAAGAAACTTCACATTACTTTCCTTACACGGAGAGAAGTGCCCACTTGTGCTATAATTGAGACTGTAGCCGGAAAATTGCCACTTTCTAATAATCTTCTCGTTTTACACTATTTTTACCATGTTGTCCCTTTCATATGCGACTAGGGCCATTACCGCCTCATTTTATTACTTCTTTCTACCCGTCTTCTGGAATAAGCACGTACTCAAGTGCTTATTAAACTAACTGAGATTGGTACAATAAGTTAACATTGTTATTTTATAATAACGAACTGATTTTTTCTCAAAAAATGATGTATGCTCAGTTTTAAAAAAAACGGAATTGAAAAAAGTAGACTTCCGGTCACATAAATGATTTTTCAATAGGCGATTTTTTCCCCCAAACAAGTAATTTTTTTCTTAAACGCTCAAGCATGATAAATGATAGATAAAAGCAGATCGCTTCGGATTGAGTAGATTGCTATAAATTTTCCGAGAGAAAAAATGGGACCACGAATCCTGTTTCCCCAAAAAAAATCAATCTTGAACTCATGCTGTGGTAGCACATAAAAATCTACAAATCTTTCTTCTGAAAATCCTCAAATATTATATTCTGATATCTCCTTGAGCTCAAAATGGATTTAGAGGAAAAAAATTGCGCACGAATTTTTTTTCTTCCAATAAATGCACGTTCGAAATAAACTATATATGTATTATCCGAAGAATGATGATTCAAATTTTGAACATGGGCACCTGTCTCAGCACACACTTATCCTAGGAAAAAATATTGCAATGTGGCGATATCCACTGCGCCGGTTATGGATTGGTTGGACTTTTTAACTGAAAACGGTTTGCAAAGCTCAGCCAGTACTCTATATACAACCTCATCATCACTCTCCTCAAAAAAACATTTTTTTAGGATGACGGTGTTTTTGTTACTGAGAGGAAGGTCATAAAATGAGATTTCGTTTCAGCTAAAACGCACTATGAAATCCGGGACAAAAAGTTGAATTTTCCGTCCACAGAGTACAGTAGAAAATCCAAGGTTAATACTCCGTTTTAAAAAGAGCTCGAGAGTGAGTGCAAGTGAGCCATATCCAGAAAAAAAAGTATCCGGAGAGTAATCCGGAAAATATATAATATTCCACAGGCTCGTGTGTAACTGTAACGTAACCCAATTGTTGACTGGAGAGAAAGGGTACATCAAAGGTGCAGTGTGAGGAAAAGATGAGAAGAGGAATAAAAGGAAGGAAGGAAATGGGGTGGGGGTGAACCGAAAGTGAGATTGAGAGAGTTTAGTGAGAGCTTGGCTGAGCAAAACGAAAAAAAAAATTGTAGTTTTCTCGGCACACAGTTCCTCCTCTCACTTCCCAGCTCTGTTTATTGTATCACCAACAAACAGTGGTGCTGTTATCTCTAAAAAAAGGATATTATCCATGGATGAAAACTCACATTTTGTAACCCTTTCCAGAATTCCTGTCTTGTGTGTATTTTTGTGTTGCTAATACTCCTACAGAAAAAAATATACTTATCCAAGTTTGCTGCCTTTTTTTTCCAGAGTATGTGCCCGAAGCGGGCAGAAAGCCAGTTGCTCAGTTATAACTAAATATAAAGGAGCCAGTCAGCAGTTGTTGGTATTATATTATCATCAATCCTGGTAATAATCTGACTCTATCAAATATGAATCAAAGAAAGCATTTTTTTGCTTCAGCGACTGAATTGAAATCCAATATTTCCTATCTCCGTCCTTTTTTTGGGTACGCTATATAAAAAAAAAGCATACATGCTCTCGTTTCCATTCTCCCTCGCTCCTCTCATCATCATTTCACCGTTGGCCAATAATGCCATCGCAGTTGCGATATCGTTACTGCTACCATAACATATATTTTAAAGTTGTGTTTTCCTCTGCCTTCTCTTTGCATAGTTTTGAGAATGGAGTGTGCAGTGGAAAGATTGCACAATCACCGTGACACGCTCACTTGTTCTCCCACACCCCTATTTTCCCCGAAAACTGAATCATTTAAAGTGACTTTGTACATCAAATATTTTCATTTTTATAATCTCCATTATTTTTTACTCTCTTGTATTCTCCTGTTTTTTCTCATGCTTCCACTACACGGCCTTTCACGGGATGGATAAAAAATTGTATTTCTATGATTGCCGTGGATGATGATGATACGGTTGTACCCAAAAAGCCATATTTTTGATTCATATGGATATGAAAAAGATATAAAAAAGCTATACGCACGCTCCCGTGAATGCTGCTGACGGCAACAGTTATCCCATTTTAAACATTGAATTTCTCATTTTCATTCACTTTATGGTGTATAACTTTCCTCGTGTGATTCATTTAATTTTCTGCTTTTCATATTTGAAGAACCGATTTACCCCTTTTTTCCTTCCTTACAATTGTAAATAGAGCTTGTTTGCTCTCGTGAGTGCGCATTCATAAAAATCGTTTTCCACTCGCTTCCGTTTCCCATACCATTTACATTTTGTAAAAAAAGTCGTATGTAGAAGACGGGAAAAAATTTAATGGAGAAAATTATCACTATTATATTTTTTAAATGTACATACATAAAATGACAGAGCTTTATCTACTTTAAAACCTGCGGAAGGTGCCTTTCCTCAGAAAACTATTTCACATGAGCTAGCTATTTAAGCTCAAGTATCGGAAAGTTGCAAAGTTGACGATTCCTTCTACGAAACCAATTCTCGAGGAGTGGTAGTAGCAGCAGACCGAGTTTTATTTTTTACATGAGTCTGCAAATTTTGCAGAGGATTATTAGCGCGATAGGGGTAAAAACAATAAAAAGTTGAGTTTGTCTTTCTCATCTGAAATTTTTCAGATAGCACATCATTCACATCTCCTTGACAGAGGATGTATTTCCTTTATCTCTTTATGACCACAATCAGCCCTTCATCTCAGCCCACTTGTACACGAACAACTTTTACACGCTCGAATACATAAAGTAGTTCCTTGCGCTCAAGTCAGCAACTTTTTTTCCCAAGCTTTTTAGACTCGGCAGCATCATTTTGAAATGAACTCAAAGCACCAACTTAAAATTAAAATGTTTCAATTTATACTTGAGCAAGGAGCTGAGCATTCCGATCAAAACTGTACTCCGTTTTTTTATCTCAATCCATATCAATTTCAGAGTGAAGGATGAGCATGAATTTTTTTTCGACTAATTAACAAAAAAACACAGTAAAGCCTGACTGTTGTAGGCTGATCATCAGCACTAATTAATTATGCTGGGGTAGACCCAACACCAAATAACCCTCTCGAAACTGTATTCACTCTGAATACATTTCCGTTGCGTGATTTCTTCCCAATCTACCGTTCATTAGCAGTGATACGATGATATCTTTATCCGTTTAAAAATTCAGCAAGCTTATGTGTAGCCCACTTTTTAGAGAAAAATAATATTCATGACTGTTTTAAACTAGGAATTAAAATGTTTTGCTAAATTCATTTTTTTCCTACTCTGAGAAAAATCATGTATGTTGATTCTACTTGGTCTGAGCTGTTATATAATTAATATAATGAAGTAAATATTTAAGTTCGTTCACAGAAATTCCCGCAAAAATTCATGATCATGATGCACGATTTATAAATAGGATGCTTGCTTATCCACCACGAAAAAAAATCCTTTCTGATGAAATTATAATGAAGGGTTTCTAGTTGATTGACTTTTGACAGGAAATCTACATGTACTAAAATTTACATATTAGTTTGTACTTCAAAAAGTGTTTAAACGAGACAGTAAAATGTTTTTGGCAAAGCACGGGAAAAAATATATAGAATGGTTGCGATATCATGTATCATTGCTGCTTCCATTACTGTTTTCATGTTTGAAGCGGATCAGGAAAAAATATATTTTGTTCACACCTTTCTCACTCATGCGTTCATTTCTCACACAGAAATCAGCTTTGTAGGAATCTATGAATTTGAATGTGACAAAACTGTCCTTTTTGTAGGGAATGTCTTATGAACACTTTGCAATTAGAAGCTAATTTGTATTGAATTTTTGTTCTGTTTTTCTTTCGGTTGGATGGAAACAGTCGGTTTCACGAGGACTGTAACAGCGACTCAAGATCGGAGAAGTCGTCTCACGTGAATGAGGCAGGAAGTGGGGAGGCTCTAATTCGAAATGGTTTGTATACTTTTTTTACTGTTCATTAATCATTTATCTGAAAAGGCTCGTTCTATTTGTTGAAGTGAAGTTTCAAAAGGTGATTCACCTGACGCCCCAAAGCATAAAAAAATATTTGAGCTCCTGTTGAACTGGGACTTTACGAAACGAATGAACTAATTTTTGTTTTTTTCATCATCACCTCAGGTAACTTGGATGGATCAAGCCCGGTGCTAAATCTCTCAAAAAATACGACAGATGCAGTTTCCGATAGTGACGAGGCAGCTGCAGATGATCCAGAGGACTATGACAGTGAAAATGAGCATAACTCTGGTGCAGGGAAGTATCCAGTGGGCATGTTTGATGTGGGTGTTATGGGTGAGAGGTCGCGAAAGGCCTCCTCACAGATCTCAAACGAACGCAAGTCGCCGTCAGAGAGTAGTGTACAAAGACCCATTAATGACGGACATCACCAGCACTCTTCGATTCCTCCACATCAGGCACATCAGTTCGAGGAAGTTACTGCTGCGGAGGCTGCGATTTCGTCAACAGAGACACTCCTCCGGAACATTCAAGGACTGCTACAAGTTGCAGCAGACAATGCCAAACAGCAGGAAAGACGCATAAACTTGGAAAGAGGTACCATAATAAAAAATATTTAGTTTCCACTCTTTTCCTCAATTTTAATGAGTTTTGGGGAAAGACGGTATACAAAAAATTTCCTTTTACAAATAACAACTTTGCAACTTGGCAAAAATGAGGAAAAAACCGAATAATAACAAAGGGGATAATGGGCTCTTTCCATCCTTTATAAATGACAAAGTCATTAGGCAAACAGTAAATCGCTATTTGTGAAAACATGTGTGCATGTCCACTTAATAAGCAAATAAATTCAATCTTGGCTTATCAGAGAGCTCTCGTTTCGCAGAGCTGAATGGAGCCAACAAGCAAAAGTATAAACAGGCAGAAAACGCGCAGTTTCAGGGGAAAGCGCACAAAGTGTAGAGCCTCAACAAAAGATATTGAAAGACAGTAATAATGCATTGTCATCTTTTTCCATTGTTTGTGCTGAGATGAAAGGGAGAAAAAAACAGAGTTAGCATATTCTTTAATTACACCCAGTTCAAAGAAAGCTACAAAGAATGCCGGAAAGATGAGCACTTTGAATTTCAAAAAGAAAAATGGCAACCCATTTTCTTTTTGCTCAGGTAAACACGCCAAATTCTCAAAAAGGAACTGAAAGCTCCGCGACATTAAATCCAGTTTTATTACTCTCAATTTTTATAATTAATTTTTTTGAGAATATAAAGCATTTTATTTTTTTTCGCAAAGGCTGGCTAATTACTCATCGGAAATAGATAGGGAAATGCAATATGTTTCCTTTCCAGACACACATAGTATCAGCCACCGAACAGTAAAAGGATATAATAAATCGAAGGAATAGGGAAGCGAAACAAATCCTTTCGCCAGCTAAACAATCGCATCTCGACTTTTACTTATTAGAAAAGAACTCAGCTCCTTTTACTATTTATACGTTTATGGGGAATATTTCACAGAATATTTTACGGCGTAGTGAATCCCCAGCTTTTTTTATCCCTCTACCACACGCCACCACACACCACTTCCACCACCGCCAATTCACAATGGTGGGCTGAAATATTGACATTTTCTTTTTAATGGATAATATCACAAAAAAAAGTCATTGTCTCCTTTTCGGATCTGCCGCTGTATATGTGAAAGTACAAAAGGCGTATCGGCTGTGCTGTGTGTGCGAGTGTGTAGGTAAAACTTTTGAAATGGATTTGATGAAAAGTAATAACAATAGTAATCATATAAGCTAATCCCTTTTTTGAGAGTTAATATAAATGTGCTTTTGGAAATGAGGAATTCTTGGTACTCCTTTTTTACCCGTTCCTTTCTCTCTCTCTCTTTCTAACTCTCTCCCTCTTTAGCATAATATTTTTTTTTCGTTACGGTTTCCTGTACTTTATATATATTTTTTTGCTCCCGTTTCGCTCTCGTCAAAACCAATGCATTCATTATATGATTCACTTGCCCATTCATTTCACCCTCTTCATGTGCATCCATCCATCCATCTCCTCCATTAGTATTCATAGACTAGCAAATTAATGGCTATGCCACTCACAGTCAAAAGCAGAATGACATCAAAGCCAAAGCGTCTTTGTCCTCTTCCGAAAAAGTCATTCACTTCGCTAGCAGTCAATTATTCTTCTTCAACTCCTTCTGGTATCGTTTTCATTTTTTATGTTTTATACATATGCATAAACTGGAAAGAGTATCTAAATATTTACCAGGATAATATGAAAAAGATAGAGTTTCCCCTTTGTGCTGCAAGACTTTCTAATGAATATTTTGTAGCTGGGGTTTTTTTTTTCTTCTTCCTACTTTGACAATATTGTGGTTTTCCTTGATCCGTTCCACTTCATTTTATCAACAAGAGGCTTTCTAGAAAACGGTTATCTACCGATGCTCATTTCTTCCTTAATTCTCACTCTACTGAGCCCCACCATTTTTCATTGGATATCAAAGCGTAGAAAGCATTTTTTTGAAGGAAGTGGTAAAACTGTTTTTCAATAGTTGCCTATCGATAGTAGTAATAATAATAATACTTGCGCTTGCTCACATTTTTTTTCTCTCTTTCGTTTGTTTAAAGCTGAATTAAAAATGGACTTGATGCGAGAACGGGAAATGAGGGAACAGCTGGAAAAACAATTGGTGGAGGAGCGGAACTTGCGATGTATGTACCCAATAATATATATTTCAAAAAATTTTTTATAAAGATGTGTCAGTTGGGGGCTCTAGTAAAAGGTATGTATTTTGTGAAAGAATGCCGCGATCTCTTATATCAAAAATTTGATTTAATTCCGGCAGCATACTACGAAAAGAGATGGAAGAAAGAGCGCCGATTCCGAAAGAAATTGGAAGATCAAGGAGACGACGGCTCTCCACAACCTGTAATGAACGCTCAGGACGCAGAGACACATCACCATCAACATGGGATCCATCAGCACGAGTCACCACAGCACTCCCAACCATCAAACTTCCCTCAGCAGCAGCATCAGCCATCTCAGCATGGCGGAGGTCAATCGACACAACAAATACATCACTCAGTCTCAGCACTGACCAGAGGAGATCCTCAACCTCAATCTCAGCAGCAACAAATAGCTTCCACAGGAGATAAATCTAGTGTAGAAAATGGCAAAAGCCAACAACGCGAGCCATGTACTAACGGTAGCAGTGTGAAAGGGGACACATCCGAGAGGTAATCGAATATCTGCAGAGAAAAAAAAATACCACGGCAACCTCCTTTTTATTTCCCTTACATAACACCAAAAACGTGACTCCAAACGGCTCACTTGCTTTAAAAAGCAAACTGTTAAATTTATATGATGGCGATGGGAATCACCGTAAAGAAAAAATATATATATTCCCTTGAATTATGTTGTCATCCTTTCTCCTTATTTTTTATTACTCGGATCTTTTGTACTTACTGAAAAAAAAAGTAAACTCTCATCTGCAAACATGGCAGCAATTGAAGCTAGATAGAAAGCTATAATGTGCTTCCTTCTTCCTGTAGGGGAAAGGTGTGACGTTCACTGAACTACGTTAGTACGTTACTTCCCTTTTTAAGCCTATTAAATACATACTGTAAATAGTAGAGGATTTTTTAAAGGAAAAAAAATACTTAATGCCAACCATACGGATACGTATTACTTGTATAGGATGTTACACAAGCATTTAGCTAAGTTTTACAACGGTATACTGTATAAATAATAGTTGAATGATCATTTTAGTTCGTGCCAAACACTAAATTATATGGCCGTGGACTTAGCTAACTCAGACTTGACTTGTTCTATTTGAAAGGAGTAGTAGAGAGAAAGGAGACACGGACAAGCATTTTTCTAGCTTCTGCCGAGAAAGTGACGGGGAGAGGAAGTGAGAGCAATAATGCAGTCATCATGTAAAGAGGGAGAGCTGAAAGATTGGAATGAATTTGGGATTGGGACAAGGGCAGTTTGTTCCGCTGAAATTTATTTGCTGCTTATACTAATGTATCTGTAATATGACATGACAGGAGAGCAAAAGTTGGTGCATGAAAAGCTTCGGAAAAAGAGAGAGAACATGCCCTAGGATTTGACGGGATCACAACTTTGGTTCAGTTTGAGAGGCTATTTACACAAAGACATAAGGAGTCATTTATTTAAACGGAGGAGCAAACTTTGTTTCCTCTGCTCCCAAAAAAAACCGCACTCATTTTGACTTGTGTTTTGAGTGGAGTGGATTCTCTGTTTGTTGTTTTTTCGTTATGATAACTGCCGAGTGATTATCATTGCACCTAACTGTTTATCCTTCTCCTGGAAATGTGGAGAGTGCAAATGGCCCATCCATTTCGGAAGTGGAAGTTGGGCTGTCAGAGAGGAGCGATATATTTCCACATTCCTTCTCGAATATCGGTAACTCATTAGTAGGGATTTAGTACTGCATTACAGGTGGAGCGTGCAGAAGTAATGTAACTGTCTTTAACGAGTGAGGAAAAGCTATTCAAACATAAAACAGTTCATATTTTGTGGGAGTTAAGCTTATTTTTGAAGAGAGACAGAACAAGTAAACACTTTTATGTTCTTGAGAAGACACTATCCACATGCGTAAAGTAAGAGATTAGGGCAAGCTCAAAAGTATAAATTTGGCTTCTTAACACTTTTTTTCAAATATACACTTCTTACGTTTCTAGTAAACGAAAAAAAAAACTGGCAAGTAGCGGAGTGGCCACCACTACCACCAACTAAAAAATTATTCATTCAACAAGTGTGAGAGCTTGATAAATCTCTTGCAACGGAAAGAAATTGGTGATGAGTGTTGTTTAATTATGTGAAGAAAAAACAAAGAGAAAAAAATGTAATCCCCGAGCTAATAAGAGCTCTCTGACGAGATACGTATAAGAATGCTAATTGCGACCATTTGCGTCAGAAAATAGAGCCAACTCGTAGAGAAAAAAAAATTTTGTAGGGAGCTTCATGCTGTTCTTTTCCTCACTCTGTGCTCCCCCGCACGTTTACAAGTTTTATAACACTCTGGGATTTCCTTCTGGAGCTGGGGGAATTTGTGACAGTCAAATAAACAGAAGGAGAGCAAGTAGTAAATTAGGGAAAACTGCTTGTGTAA